>CAUYPK010022755.1:0-10979 GCA_963574355.1 Loris lydekkerianus
AACAGAAAGAAGGGTGGCGCCCGTAGCTCAGTGGGTCAGCTAAAAGAACAATGACAACTGCAAAAAGAAAAAAAAATAGCTGGGCATTCTGGTGGGTGCCTTAGGCTGAGGCAAGAGACTCACTTAAGCCCAAGAGTTTGACGTTGCCGTAAGCTGTGATGCTATGGCACTCTACTGCAGGTGACAAAGTGAGACTCTATCTTGGGGGGGGGGGGGAAGAAAATTCTCCTTTGGAGGAAGATAAAGAGAATCCTTATCCTCAAATTATTACCTTAAAGTTTTTTTCCGACTATGATGTCCAGTATACAATTAAAGATGATCAGTTACCCAGGAAAAAAAGAAAACTTGAATGAGACCTCCATAAATAACAGACCACAGAGACAAATCCATAGGTCACCTGAATAGTGGAATTACCAGAGATAGACCAACATAAGCCATGTTTATTATGCTTATGGAGATAAAACTCAGACGCAAATATTTCCTCAAGGAATTGAAACTCTAAAAAGTCATGTTGCATATTTAAAAGAGAATAAACTAGAAGTTCTAGAACTGGAGATTATAATAATACAATGATAAAACTGTAAGTTTTCATGTTCCACCATTATTGTCTAATAATGAGATATTCCTCGTTGAAATAATGCCATATTGATGAATATTCCTAACTAATTTTAACCTTTTCATTCCATGCTTTTATCTATTCCTGAATTTTTCCTTATGATTTTCAGATTTATAAGGTGAAATACAAAGCAATTGTTAAGGTCAGTGCCCATGCTCAGTGATTAGGGCTCCGGCCACAAACACCAGGGCTGGAGGGTTTAAGCCCAGCCCAGGCCTGCTATCTAACAATGACAATTGCAACAACAACAACAACAAAAATAGCCAAGTGTTGTGGTGGGCACCCGTAGTCCCAGATACTTGGGAGGCTGAGGCAAGAGAATTGCTTAAGCTCAAGAGTTTGAGGTTGCCGTGAGCTGTGACGCCATGGCACTCTGCCCAGGGTGACATAGTGAGATTCTGTCTCAAAAACAAAACAACAAACAAACAAAACAAAGTAATTGTTAAACATGATTATACTTTCATTGTCAATGCTCCTTTGTGTCAATTAGTGAATAGTTATCCTATTTTGGATACTTTGCATTTTGATTATAGTTTTGGGACTGCTTTGCTGTTTTTCCTGTTGTGTTTGTGTATGTGATTTTTATTTCGCCTTTAAAAAATTTCTTTATTGCAATATTTCCTGTAAGATAACCGCATTTTAAAAATATTTCCTGACCCCTGGAGATGTGTTCATTACATTTTCTGATTTGATAATTAGTTAGCTTAGTCAGTTATGTATTGCATGAATAACAAGTCTAAGAGTGAGAAGAGGGGTTGAGGCCCAACTCTGAGCCTCTGACTGTTGATTTTGGAGGATCAAAATCACACTGTAACTTGGGGAATGTTGAACATTACAGATCGGTCTGATTGTTGATATCAGACTCAAAGCAGACGGACGGAAACTTTATGACCTCAACAAAGCGATTGTCTTGTCCTTTGAAGGCATTTGTTTGGTTGTAGTATTGGTTATCACATTTTCAGAGAGTTTTATAACCCTTGGATCATGTATCTGAAAGAGACTGCAGTGGAAGAAGACACACCAGATGGCAGAAAGAGGAAAAAGCCAATCTAACCTAAAATGTGGCAATGAGTGTGTTTTTATTCACTTGGTATGCTAATGATTAAGAAGAAAGTCAATGCAACCAGCACCAGAGGTACATTAGCTATGTATTATAGTAAACACTCTGATCCGCACTGCTACTGTCTGTCAGACTGACATATCCCTGCTGGTACAGAGAAAGGAAGAGCCTATTGTCAGTGTGAGTAACACTGGACGGTGCTTTCTTTGAAAACCTGTCCTGTTGCTTTCTGAGAGCACTACTGTAGTGTCCGAACGCTCTGCAGGATTTGACCCAACACGGCCTTCCAGGCAGGGCTGAGGCCGAGCCAGGTGAGTGGCACCTTCATGATTGCAGGTGTTCTGTATGTTTGCAGATCAAAGTCGTGATCTGAGGTTTAGGGGCAGGATCCATGCTCCTAGGAGGAAAGGATTTGAACCCCAAAAACCAGAGTTCCAGGAACCCAGAGGAGTAGGTTGGTGTTCAGAAGAGGGTGGCTGTCCTTGGTGGGCAGGTGGGAAGAGGGAACCAGCGGGCAAATCAAGAAGCCACGGCAGAAACAGCACAGTCACCCAGATGAGAAAAACACACCTGGGGCTTCCAGGAGGAACTTCAATCTGGGCGTATTTGTCCCAAGGAGTGTGTGCAGTGATTCACTGGAGTGAAGAAAGAAAACTCTGCACTGTTTAGATCAGGGGTTCTCAACCTTCCTAATGCCACGACCCTTTAATACAGTTCCTCATGTTGTGGTGACCCCCAACCATCAAATTGTTTTCGTTGCTATTTCATAACTGTAATTTTGCTACTGTTATGAATCGTAATGTAAATATCTGATATGCAGGATGGTCTTAGGTGATTGCTGTGAAAGGGTTGTTTGACCCTCAAAGGAGTCACGGCCCATAGATTGAGAACCACTGGTTTAGATATATATTTTTGGTCTCTTTCTTTAAAAAAATCTATTGTATATATGTTTTATGATGTATCTATTACTATAGTTTAACTTGTGCATAGTTTACATATGAATGTGTATGTGCAGGGGTGCATGCTCAGTAATCTTTACTGTATCTCAAGCCTAGGTACCAGGAGATTAGTCCACTGGCTAACCAGTTTGATACCCAGTAGAGCTGAACTTGCAGGTGACACTGCTTGATGCTGAGTGGTGAAAAGGCCAAACAGTGGCAGAATCTGTGACTCTTGCAGTCTTCTTGCTTTGGCCTCTCCCTCCCTCCCTCCTTCCTTCATTCAGTTCCTCTTTCTTCCCCTGCATTTCTTTCTTGTTTTTCTCACTTCCCTCCAATTATTTGGTCTTGATGGGATCTAATGCTTAATTTAAAAAAATGTTTTCCTTTCTTTGGGAAAGAGTCTCACTTTGTCACCCTCAATAGAGTATTGTGGTATCATAGCTCACTGCATCTTAAACTCTTGGACTCAAGAGCTCCTCTTGACTCAGCCTCCTGAGTAGCTGGGACTACAGATGCCTACCACAACGCCTGGCTAGGTTTTCTATTTTTAGTAGAGACAGGGTCTTGCTCTTGCTCAGGCTGGTCTTGAACTCCTGAGCTCAAGTGATCTACCCACCTTGGCTTTCCAGAGTGCTGGGATTACAGCTGTGAGCCACCACACCCGGCTCTAAAAAGCTTATCTTTAAATAGGAAATTTTACAACCAGCAAAATATCATTTATAAACTTGATAATGTGACCTTTTATTCTTTTGAATTTTAGCAACTTACCACAAATACACGAACCTCTTAGATGTCTTTTCTCTCAGAAACTGCATTTCAATTTTTTTTTCTGGATTATTAGAACCAACTAAATTGTTAAAACCTAATATTCTAATCACAACATATGATCATTTTTAACTTATTTTAATTATTGTCGCAATCGCTATTGTGATTTAGGAATTTAGTAACTTACTCTGAGTTGACAAATTTCATCTTTTCTTATCCATCTTTGTGCCCACTGTTTGCAGTTCAGGTAGCAGCATCATTCTGGTGATCAGAGACTGGAACCTGAGGGGAAAAGCTGAGAAAGGCTTGGGGATATGAAGTTAGAATTTATCTATAGCCCATGAGAATAAATTTGCCATCCAGCTTTCAACTGCATTTGGCAGTGCTGTGTCTGGCTACATAACTTATTTACTAAGTACTTCTTACACACAGGATGCTGTGATAGCTGCTGTAAAAGTGGAAGCTGAGGGGAAGATACAGGGAACAAGTTACATTCTTAGATTCTAAGAAGTGTATAATGTAGTCAGGATGATAAATCACACACATACAGATTACTCGTTCCATATACATATGCCCAATGCGTATTACACGAATTCAACAGCATATATATAAAAAAAAAGTATTCACCAGAACCAAGTGGACTTCATCTCTGGGATGCAAGGACAGTTCAATATACGTAAATACTAAATGTGATTCACCACATAAACATAAGCAAAAACAAAGACCACATGGTCATCTCAATACATGCAAAAAAAGCATTTGACAAAATTCGGCTTACTTTCATGATAAAGCCCTAATAAACTAGGCATAGAAGGAATATATCTCATCATAATAAAAGCCATGTAGGACAAATCCACAGCCAACATCATACTGAATGGGGAAAAGCTGAAAGCACTCCTCCTAATACCTGGAACAAGACAAAGATGCTCACTGTCACTACTTTTTTTTTTTTTTTAAATTAAATCATAGCTGCGTACTTTAATGTAATCATGGGGTACAATGTGCTAGTTTTATATACAACTTGAAATATTTTCATTGAACTGGTTAACATAGCCTTCATGGCATTTTCTTAGTTATTGTGTTCAGACTTTTATATTCTACATTTAGTAAGTTTCACCTGTACCCTTCTAAGATGCACCGTAGGTGTGGTCCAACCAATCATCCTCCCTCCACCCATCCTTCCCCCTCTCCTCCCCTCCCTTGTTCTTTTCTCCATATTCTTGTGCTGTAATAGGGTTATAGCTTTCATATGGAAGCTATAAATTAGTTTCATGGTAGGGCTGAGTACGTTGGATATTTTTTCTTCCATTCTTGAGATACTTTACTAAGAAGACTATGTTCCAGCTCCATACATGTAAACATAAAAGAGGTAAAGTCTCCATCTTTCTTTAAGGCTGCATAATATTCCATGGTGTACATATACCACAATTTATTAATCCATTTGTGGATCAATGGGCACTTGGGCTTTTTTTTTTTTTTTTTGACAGAGTCTCACTTTGTCGCCCTCAGTAAAGTGTCCTAGTGTCACAGCCCACAGTAACCTCAAACTCTTGGGCTTAAGCAATTCTCTTGCCTCAGCCTCCCAAGTAGCTGGGACTCAGATGCCCTCCACAACACCTGGATATATTTTTTTTGTTGTCCCAGTTGTCATTGTTGTTTAGCTGGCCCAGGCTGCGCTTGAACCCGCCAGCCCAGGTGTATGTATGTGTCTGGTGCCCTACTCACTGAGCTATTGTCACACTTTTTCATATCTGTGCAAATTTATTTTGCTCATTTGATGAGGATGGTGATTATGTGTATTCAAAAGAATAAATAAATTTAACTGTAGATAAACCTAATTATTGGATTTATTTTCTTTCATGCATGCATCCCTCATCCATTCATCATTCGTCCTTCATCCATCCAACATTTACCAAACCCTTATTTTGTGCCAGGCAACATTGCAAGTCATAGGGTTACAAAGTTGTCCTCAATTCCTACTTGTTGATGAAGAGCCTACTTTGACTACAAAACCATTCAAATGAATGACACTGGGAGAATTCAAATTATCTTAAATACCATGATCCCACTAAAATTGAAAATCTCGAAAATCACAATGTGAAAAAATTAAAATCCCAATTGTTGAAAGCTGAATTCTAGGGAAGGGATTAGTGCATTTTTGGTTGTAGGCGGATAGTTGCGTTATGTTAGCCAAACTATAATTTTGTTATTGTCTTTATTTGCATTTGGAGGAAAATTCAAATGAGTGTATTGGCTACTTGATAAAACAGTTCAATTAACAAATGCATCATTTGTCTGTTAGCATTCCTTTCAGCTGATGAAATTCCAGGAGATTTTAATGAGTTAAAGCTACATTTGCCCACAGAAACCAGTGAAGTTGAGGTTCAAAAATAATTATGTGAGAGGTAGGATAAGAAGACACTTAAAACACGATGGTATTGCTGTTCGAACACCAGTATTGTTTTTGTCAAATTTGTGGTCTGCATATGAATACGTGGGGAATAGATTTCTATGTACCTAAAACAACACAGAAACCTGGCACTGAGAATGGGAAATTTAATAGGAAATGCTCATGTTAGTGGATTTAGAACTATTGCACGGTTTTAAAAGGAGCAGAGGTGTGTAAAAAATGCATGTGAATGTATTCTCCAAGGGGAACCACACCCTAAAAGAAAAGGAGCAGCTATTCATCATGATGCAAGACTTCAAAATCCAGTCAATGATCAGGAAAGTCGGCCAACTCCAGGGATTATCTCTGTGCAATTGTCCACAATTCCTGCAATACACGTTTTCATATGTCAGATTTTCTTTTTAGTTTTCCCCCTACTATTTTAAATTATGAGCATTATTTTTACAATTCACCAGGTCATATATTTTATCTTTGTATCATTTTCAATACTGGAGGTATAAAATGCTTAGAGTTTTATAAACTTCTAATTCATTTTATGCATTTTTTACAAATTTGACTCTACACAGGTATATGATTATACCATTGATTCTGTGTGTAAGCATTACGTATCTATGTAAAAACACTGAAACGTCTTCAATAAATGAAGAGATGGCCTTTTTTGTGCACCTGCATTTGTGTAAGATAAAAATTTCTTGAGATCCTGGTTCTTTGGGCAACTGCATATGTCATTTTTGGTCAATCTTGCCAAAAAGACTTAGGTTCCCTCCATAGTTCATATGACCACAGTTATAGAGCTGGGTGCAAACCATTACCAACCACAGTGTTAGGCATTTATACATTCCACTTTTTGACCTATTTCCTTATGAATAAGATTCTTTTGCTTATAACTGTTATGCTTGTGTGAGTGTTGTTAGTGTAACTGAGTGCTTTTGTTTGCAAAAATATGTGTATTATTTCTGCCTATTTGATTGTGTAAATTGGTCCATGAAAGTGGTATGTCATGTTTTTACGTGTTTTGCAAGTCAATTTTCTTTTAAAATGCAAATAAATATCTTTTAAAGAATTTTAATATTATTTTTCCCAGAACTACATTTTTGGGCTTCTGATGTTTTGGAATTGTGATCTTCGAGATTTTTAGACTTTAGGGATTTAGACTTTAGATTTTTGAGATTTCTACCTTTGGGATTATGGCATGTGGGATTTTGCCTTTTGGGATTTACAGCTGCTACTCTGAGATGCAGTCAATGACAAATCTAGCCTGAGGATAAGTTTGTAATGAGTCCCTTCAATTTATTTCTGCCTAAACATGGGAAACCAAAAGTCATCCATTTATTCATTTATCATCCACTCACTGGCTTATACATACATTTTAACATTTGTCTCTATGGAGTAGGCACCATGCTCAGTAATGGGGAAATAAGTTGACCACCTCAGGGACTGTAACAAACTGGTCAACATAAGGAACTAGATGTACTGCACTGATATGTACATGTAGTGCACTTCCTGTCTCTGAAAATTAGGAAAATTTAAGGAGGTGGTCTATGTAGGGAGGTGGTCAACTATGGAAGTTCTACTGTAGTTGTAAAAAAATACCAAAACATGAATCCAATCTGTTCAGCAAACCTGGCCCCAGTTTTCATGGGCCTCACAATTTAGCAGAAGAAAAAGGGCATCAACCAAATACTGTAATTACTTGATCATAATGGTAAAAATGCTATGAAAAACCATATGGGATCATAAAGGGTGACTTAATCTAGATTGGGGACAGAAGGCATCCCTCAAGAATCAGCATTTAAACTGAGATCTATGATGATTTGCAATTCAGGGGAGCCTGTTGCAAAGGGAAGGGAGGGAGCATGCCAGAGAGAGGAGGGGCAGCCTGTGGATACCTTCTGAGTAAGAAGGTGCTCAGCCTTCTACGGAGTCTCAGGATGAGGAAGAAGGTCATGTCTGAGTTCCAGGAGCAGGAGGTGACTTGTGCGAAGTGATTATATTGGAATAGGACGAGAAACCCTGCAGGCATGATGCAGACAAGAGACATCAATAGATTTACATTTTCCAAAGCTCCTTCTGGTTTCTGGGGGCAAATTTGATCAGAGATGAGCAAAAGGAGAGGTGGGAGCCTTGTCATATGTTCTCAGCTGCATCTTTTTCTTCTCTCCACTGCTTGAGAATCAGTCTTTCCAAGGGCATATTTTTTGCTGTTATTTTATTGCACTTAGTGTATATTGTCCTCATACTGAAGCTTTGTGGGGCATTTTGTGATGGAGTTGATTTCCATCTCTAGCTCAATGCTACCTACAGACAATGACAGCTCACACAGTCCCGTCTTTCCGAGGCATGTGGCACGCATTCTGCCAGTGCCTCAGCAGCGTTCACTGCAAAGTGAAAATGTTGGATGAAACATGTTTCAAGAATACTTACGTCTTTCTTTACTCATGCTGGGAGACTAAGAAAACACCAGTGGTGTTGAATGCAAAGCCTCCAGTTCTAGGACTTAGAATTTCACTGGGCACATGGTGGGTGATCATCAAGTATCAAGCATACCAATGATGACAGAATTTCAGTGTAGCAACCAAAAACTAAACATTTCTGTGTAGTTATTGGCGAGTATACTTGTTGAATTCCATGGACTCTTGGGAACTGAAGAAGAGGGTTAAACTGAAGACTTAGAATAAAAGTGTAAAATGTGTAACTATTATGCATATTTAACACTTAATATTGAATATTTCCATAGAACCACATCATAAGTAAAACTCGTGACATGTTTTTAATCTGTTTCCTTCAGTTTTTTTACACCTCAAAAATGTTTTTGTTTGTTTGTTTGAAACTAAACCCAGTGGATTAAACCATCTGCCTACTGTTTTCAGAACGAAAAAATTATTTTCTCCCAAATGAGTGAGATATCTTAGAATGTAAACCCTTAGAGGGCAAGAATTAATATTTTCATGTTGTTTAATATTCTGCAAAGGGAAGTGCAAAGCCCTGCACTTGGGAAATGCTGATAGACACAAGCTGATTAGGATGAAGCTAAAAATAGTTTTGTTTCTCAGTTTGTTAAAATATTATCTATCTATGTATATCTTTGCAGTTTTTACCTGGGGCTGGGCTTGAACTTACCACCTCCAGCATATGGGGCCGGTGCCCTACTCCTTGGAGCTACAGGTGCCACCAAATATTGTCTATATTTAACAACATAAAAAGTTTGAGAAAGAATCTTAACATCCTTAAAGTGCTTTTTAAAAATGTATAGGTAAAAATTAAATGAAGTCCCTTAATCTCTGGGAATTCACATTTGTTTCTAGTAGTTTTGTTTTATCATTCATTTAGTTATGGTCTCAGCCATGCTCTGTCTTAATTTCTAATGTCTCATAAGAATTTTAAGGGAAATGTAAAGTTGCTTGTGGTGTAAGGCTAATTCAGCAGAAAACTGCTCTATTTTTGTAAACCACTTCTGAAATCATGCAATAATCATAAGCAGTAAGAACAGGAATAGGCATCCTTACTCTTTTAGTTACCCTTTAATAATCTCAGATTCCACCCTTTGGCCAGTTCTAAGCAGATGTTCCTAACATTGGCATGGAAGACTATTTGCCAGGGCAAAGAGAATGACTGGGGAAGGCGATTAGTAACTTTTCTGGAGTAGTTATCATGTGCTAGGCATCCTGTATATTGATTCATTTAACCCTAAGAAAAACGCTGTGATAATCTCTGTAATTTTGAAATTAGAAAACCTAGGCTAAGAGCGATGCCACCGATTTTCCAGAGCCACACAGATGTGTACAGAGAAGTGGGGCTCTCACCACCAGGTGGCCGCAAAGCCTGTGCGTTACCACTGCGCTGGGCTACCCTTCGTGGCGTTCTCACCTGGAACGTGAGATATCAATGGGCAAGAAGATTATGTCATCATGGAAAATTCTGGAAAAAAAGATGATAGTTTATGGAAGGATTTTGTCTAACCTCTCACATGAGAACTGTCCTTAAGCTGAAACATATAAATTGGACTTTGACTTAAAGCAGAAAATTGTTTGATGCAATTCATCATTATTAGCTCCCCCCCCCCCCAATGTTTTAGTTGACAGATTGCTAAAGAAATGCCAACAGTTTCTCACATTCAAATTTTATTGTTATGACTTTCCTGGGTCTTTTCTCTCCATAAGTGCCATTAACCTTCATTTGGAAGAATTTTTAAGTATAAAATGTTTGAGTCTAAGGATGCAAAGAAGGGATCCCAAGAGCACCATTTGCAGTAGCTCATTATGGATAAGTCTGCTGCTACTCCCTGCCTCCTTCCAATTTTTTAAATGATGTAAAACTGAGAAGCCAGAAGATTCACAGTGTTTCTGGCAAAATTAATATTGAGAAATTCACACAGAGATATATTCCAGTTAAAATCATAAAACGCTTCAAATATAAAGAATGAAGCTGTTGTATTAGAAGTATATGATCTTTCAAGTGGTGGTTGAATCCACACAAATGAAGTAATGTGTAGGCATAGTATTAGGAATTATAAGTAATATGTGAGGTGATTTAAATATGTGAGGGGATATGGATAGGTTATATGTAAGTACTGTGCCATTTTATGTCAAGGACTTGAGCATCCATGGATTTTGGTATTCCTGGGAGGGGGGAGGTCCTGACTGTGTATATCACACTTGATTTATTCATTTTACCTTAATGATCTTTTGGGTTACTTCTATTTCTGTTTGTTTTTCTATTATCACAGTGCTTCTGTAAATATACTGTGTACAAGAATTTTTCTAAGTTACAAAAATAGGAGGAGAATCTACAGGTCATGGAATATACTCATCATCAATTCTATTAGATAATGTCGAAATGTTTTCCAGAGCAGTGATACTAATTCAAATTCCCATATCTTCATTAACTTGGTATCATAAGACTTTAAAACTTAAAAAAGGTTAGAGGCAGTTAAATCAGGTCGAGGTCCAATATCACCGGCTCATTAACCAAGAATCTAACTATTATTCTTCACCGCCCTCCATAGCACCAATGACGGGTAAGATTCCCAAAGGTGGGACAACCTATGACAGGATATGGAGAGGCTGCATGGTGGATTACATTCATAGTACCCAAAGACGGGTAAGATCACTCTGCATTCAGTCAACCTAAGACAGGGACCAAACCATTGATGTTTGTATCCCCATGACGGGTAAGACTGAAACTGCA
>CAUYPK010022756.1:0-37193 GCA_963574355.1 Loris lydekkerianus
GCCCTCCATAGCACCAATGACGGGTAAGACTGAAACTGCAAGAGCAGGCAACCTAAGACAGGGGCTATGTTTTTCCGCCATACAAAAAACAAGAGGGAATTGTTGGGCCCTGCCATGTGCCTGAGGCCTAGTGCAACTTCCAGAGCCGGACTACAAGCAGATCCATCGAGCTACTTCCACGTAGCAACGACTCAGCAAGGCCTGGCCTGAAACTGCCTCTACCTAGATACAGCCAATGTGGTACCATGCCACTGGCCCGACCCTGTCACTCACCTCTTCCCCCGCCTTCTTTCCCTGCCCCTTCTCCACAATAAAATAAAAAAAATAAAAAAAATAAAAAGATAAATATAGACTCAGGGTGAAAGGATGGTCGTCAAAAACCAGGTGTTGCAATTCTATTTGCAGACACAACAGGCTTTAAACCAACAAAAGTAAGGAAGGATAAGAATGGTCACTTCATATTTGTTAAGGGTAATACTCAATATGATAAGATTTCAATTATTAATATTTATGCACCCAACCAGAATGCACCTCAATTTATATGAGAAACTCTAACAGACATGAGCAACTTGATTTCCTCCAGCTCAATAATAGTTGCAGATTTCAACACTCCTTTGGCAGTGTTGGATAGATCCTTCAATAAGAAGCTGAGCAAAGAAATTTTAGATTCAAACAAAACCATCCAATGTTCGAATTTAGCAGACATCTACAGAACATTTCATCCCAACAAAACTAAATACACATAATTCTCATCAGCCCACAAAACATACTCCAAAATCAATCACATCTTAGGTCACAAATCTAACCTCAGTAACTTTAAAGTAATAAAAATTATTCCTTGCATCTTCTTGGACCACCATGGAATAAAAGTTGAACTCAGTAACAACAGGAATCTGCATACTTATACAAAAACATGTAAGTTAAATAACCTTATGCTGAATGATAGCTGGGTCAGAGATGAGATTAAGAAAGAAATTACCAATTTTTTGGAACAAAACAACAATGAAGACACGAATTATCAGAACCTCTGGGATACCGCAAAGGCTGTCCTAAAAGGGACATTTATGACAATGCAAGCCTTCCTCAAGAGAACAGAAAGAAAGGAAGTTAACAACTTAATGGGACATCTCAAGCAACTGAAAAAGGAAGAACATTCCAATCCCAAACCCAATAGAAGAAAAGAAACAACCAAAATTAAAGCAGAATTAAATGAAGTTGAAAACAAAAGAATTATACAACAGATCAATAAATCAAAAAGTCGGTTTTTTGAGAAGGTCAATAAAATAGATAAACCTTTGGCTAACCTAACCAGGAAAAAAAGAGTAAAATTTCTAATCTCATCGATCAGAAATGACAAAGACGAAATAACAACAGACTCCTCAGAAATTAAAAAAATCCTTAATGAATATTACAAGAAACTTTATTCTCAGAAATATGAAAATCTGAAGGAAATTGACCAATACTTCGAAGCATGTCACCTTCCAAGACTTAGCCAGAATCAAGTGGAAATGTTGAAGAGACCCATATCAAGTTCTGAAATAGCATCAACCATAGAAAATGTCCCTAAAAAGAAAAGCCCAGGACCAGATGCCTTCACATCAGAATTCTACCAAACCTTTAAAGAAGAAGTAGTACCTATATTACTCAACCTGTTCCAAAATGTAGAAAAAGAAGGAACACTGCCCTACACGTTCTATGAAGCAAACATCACCCTGATCCTCAAACCAGGAAAAGATCCAACAAGAAAAGAAAATTATAGACTAATATCACTAATGAATATAGATGCAAAAATATTCAACAAGATCCTAACAAACAGAATCCAGCAACACATCAAACAAATTATACATCATGACCAAGTCAGTTTTACCCCAGGGTCTCAAGGCTGGTTCAATATACATAATCTATAAATATAATTCAGCACATAAACAAATTAAAAAAAAAAGACTATATGATTCTCTCAATTGATGCAGAAAAAGCTTTTGATAATATACAGCATTCCTTCATGATCAGAACACTTAAGGAAATTGGTATAGAAGGGACATTTCTTAAACTGATAGAGCATCTACAGCAAACCCACAGCCAATAACATATTGAATGGAGTTAAATTTAAATCATTTCCACTCAGATCATGAACTAGGCAAGGTTGCCCATCATCTCCATTGCTCTTTAGCATTGTAATAGAAATAGCCATCACAATTAGGGAAGAAAAGGCTATCAAGGGTATCCATATAGGGTCAGAAGAGATCAAACTTTCACTCTTTGCAGATGTTATGATTGTGTATCTGAAAAACACCAGGGATCTACTACAAAACTCTTAGAAGTCTTCAAGGAATACAGCAGCGCCTCAGGTTACAAAATCAACATTCATAAATTGGTAGCCTTTATATATACCAACAATAGTCAAGCTGAAAAAACAGTTAAGGACTTCATTCTGTTCACAGTAGTGCCAAAGAAGATGAAATATTTAGGAGTTTATCTAACAAAGCACATGCAAAATCTCTATAAAGAGAACTATGAAACTCTCAGAAAAGAAATAGCTGAAAATGTTAACAAATGGAAACACATACCATGCTCATGGCTGGGAAGAATCAACATTGTTAAAAAGTCCATACTACCCAAAGCAATGTACAATTTTAATGCAATACCTATTAAAGCTCTACTGTCATACTTTAACGACCTTGAAAAAATAATAATTCATTTTGTATGGAATCATAAAAAACTCAAATACCTAAGACATTACTCAGAAATAAAAACAAAGCAGGAGGAATCACGCTACCAGACCTCAGACTACACTATTAATCGATAGTGATCAAAACAGCATGGTACTGGCAGAAAAACAGAGAGGTAGATGTATGGAACAGGATAGAGAACCAAGAGATGAATCCAGCTACTTACTGTTATTTGATCTTTGACAAGCCATTTAAAAACATTCAGAGGGGAAAAGATTCCATATTTAACAAATGGTGCTGGGTGAACTGGCTGGCAACCTGTAGAAGACTGAAACTGGACCCACACCTTTCACCATTAACTAAGATAGACTCTCACTGGATTAAAGATTTAAACTTAAGACATGAAGCTATAAAAATACTAGAAAAGAGTGCAGGGAATACCCATGAAGAAATCGGTCTGGGCAAATATTTTATGAGGAAGATCCCCCAGGCAATTGAAGCAGCTTCAAAAATACACTACTGGGGCCTGATCAAACTAAAAAGCTTCTGCACAGCCAGAACACAGTAAGTAAAGCAAGCAAACTGCCCTCAGAATGGGAGAAGATATTTTCAGGTTATGTCTCTGACAAAGGTTTAATAACCAGAATCCACAGGGAACTCAAATGTATAAGCAAGAAAAGAACAAGTGATCATGTCACAGGCTGGGCAAGGGACTTGAAGAGAAACTTCTCTGAAGAAGACAGGTGCACGGCCTGCAGACATATGAATAAATGCTCATCATCTTTAATTATCAGAGAAATGCAGATCAAAACTACTTTGAATTATCATCTACCTCCAGTAAGATTAGCCCATATTACAAAATCCCAAGACCAGAGATGTTGGCGTGGATGTGGAGAAAAGGGAACACTTCTACACTGCTGGCAGGAATGCAAATTAATACATTTCTTTTGGAAAGATGTTTGGAGAACACTTGGAGATCTAAAAATAGATCTGCCATTCAATCCTATAATTCCTCTACTAGTTATATACCCGGAACACCAAAAATCACATTATAACAAAGATATTTGTACCAGAATGTTTATTGCAGCCCAATTCATAATTGCTAAGTCATGGAAGAAGCCCAAGTGCCCATCGATCCACAAATGGATTAATAAATTGTGTTATATGTACATCATGGAATATTATGCAGCCTTAAAGAAAGATGGAGATTTTACCTCTTTCATGTTTACATGGATGGAGCTGGAACATATTCTTCTTAGTAAAGTATCTCAAGAATGGAAGAAAAAGTATCCCATATACTCAGCCCTACTATGAAACTAATTTATGGCTTTCACATGAAAGCTATAACCCAGTTATAACCTAGGAATAGGGGGAAGGGGAAAATGGAGTTGAGGGAGGGGGGATGTGGGCAGAGGGAGAGTGATTGGTGCGATTACACCTGCAGTGCATCTTATAAGGGTACATGTGAAACTCAGTAAATGTAGAATGTAAATGTCTTAATACAATAACTAAGAAAATGCCAGGAAGGCTATGTTAACCAGTGTGATGAAAATGTGTCAAGTGATCTATAAAACCAGTGTATGGTGAAAAAAAAAAAAAAAGGAATCAGGAATAAAGAAAACCCCCAAATTAAAATGTATCCTTAATCCAAGGAGCAGCCTCACAGCAAAAAATAGCGAAACAAATATTTTACTCTACTGAAAGGATAACCGAGTAATTTCAATATAGAAAATAACAATAAGTTCCTTTTTTTCAAAGGGAAAAGAGATAAAGAGCTATAATTAAATCTGAAAGAATGCCCCACATGACCCTCTCACAGTCTGAGGGGACTGAGTTTTACTGTCATACATTCTTTTGTTGCTGTGCGTTTGGGAAAAATACACTATTGTAATTTTTTCCTCACTGTAACACATGGAGAGAGAGAATGTGACTTTAAATCAATAAGCAAACTCTGAATATATTTTAAAAACCAACTTAACAATATTCATTGAGGATAATTTTTGAAAAAAAAAAAAAAAACACAGGAAGGAAAATTGATTAGGATTAGGTATTTGCTAAGTAAAGATACCCCCACCAGACTGTTGAGATTAGAAACAACCAGGAGGCAGAAAGGTTATGAAGGACATAATAAAAACCTGACAACAGGTCACATGATAAAGTATAAAAAGAGAAAATGCTATAAATTTCTCAGTCTAGATTAGAGCTTTACAACATCTTGGTCATGAATCCACTTGGAGATGATGACAGATTGGACTCTCTGGACATAAAATGGTCTGATGTATTTTTAAGTTGCTGGCAACAGAATTGCTAATGAATTGTATATAAGTTTCAAAAGTAAAATAGTAAAAACTGATTCTGGATATTTTGGTATGTACATCTTTCACCAGTAGTAATGCAGCGTAAGAAATGCTCATATTCATCATCAAAAAGTATAGTGGGTTTTTTTTTAATGCTGATTCTCTCTTTCCCATCAAGAAAAATGCTTGTAAATTCCCCTGGGATGAAGGTAGGGAAAAAGTCTGTGCCTACTATTCAGTGAAGTATCATTACAGGGAGCTCTCTGAGTCTTTGCTTCCTCTTTATAGGAACATCGCAATAAAAAATAAATGTTTAAGAATCTCATACAACAAAATCATTTTCAAAAAATGCATCAAAGGTTATCTGCCTGTACTATACACTCAGAAATTATGAGTACTCCAATCAGAACTCTGCTACAGAGTCCATTCACATGCCGATTCAAAAATAGATATCACACATCTATTAGTACATGCAACTATAGTATATAAAAAGATTAATGTTGGTGATTATTACATATACACAGTGTTTTGACATAATTACTTGAATTAGCTATAGTCTTATTTGAAAGTCATTGTCTTCCTCAGACATTTTTGGGATTTTTCAGTAGAATAGCCTTTGAATCCAACATGAGAGAAACAGCAAAACTATTTTTAGCTAAGCTGGTTTTGGAAGTAAAAAATATTTTTATCCTACGAACACTTTTGAATGCTTACTATGTGTCAAGCATTAGGGATTCAGCAGGAAATAGTTATTGAATGAAACGTCTTCCAAAATTTAAGTCGAACCTCAAAAAATCAAAAGATTCACTTGTATCAAGATCTTTCAAAAGAATGTGCTACAGAGTTAGAACCAATTCTCCCCAAAATGGTTCCAAACTGTATAAAAGCGGAACAGAATCCCTGGAATAAATGGACAGCTTCCCTAGACAACCATTTTGCACAATTATCATTTATTTTATTTTATTATTATTATTATTTTTTTTTTTTTTTTGCAGTTTTTGGCGAGGGCTGAGTCTGAACCTACCACCTCCGGCGTATGGGGCTGGTGCCCTACTCCTTTGAGCCACAGGTGCCACCTATTATCATCTATTTCAGAGCTGTGCTTACAAATAAGGAGTATGGGATTTAATGAAAAATGCTGCCTCTGCATCTGTCCCACTTTTTCCTGTTCCGGGCAGGCTGCCTCCACCATCACAGGAGACCCAGCTCAAGATCACCCCATCAGTCCTTTCCTCCATGAAGATTTCTCATGCCAGATTTGTGCCCCTCAGCACTGGGGAAGCAAAACTGAAAAGGACAATTGTCTCCTGACATTACTCTTCATTTAGGTTAGGGAAAGACCATAAGCAGAGAAATGCAGCAAGGCAGATGCTGAGATAGGGGACCTCCCCAACGTTGTAGAAGAATAAGGAGGAACACGTAACTAAACTGGGGGGACTGTGCATGCACAGAAATCTTACTCCACACAGAAAAAAACTAGTCAGTATCCTATGAGTTTGTCAGATCATGGTGCTTTGGCAGATGAAAAGGCAGAGGTGTCATTATAATACCTCAAGAAAGACTCATTAACTGCTGCAAAACTGATAACCACGTGATTGGTTCATGTGGCTTACTCCTTCAATAGAGAGTTAGCTCTCCTGGGGGAAAGATGATGTCTGATTTCATTTTTCTTTTTCTGGAGGGTGGCCAGTGCCTAGCACATTGGACCTAATTAGTGCAAAATAAATGCCTTTTAGAGTGAGTGAATTGTCACTGTACTTGAAAAGATAAAATGAAACATATTAGGCCAAAATGAAAAAACAATTCAAGTGCAACCTTAAATAACATCTCACCGGAAAAGGCCCATGTTTGAGTTTTGGTAAACAGTCATGCCAGCCAATTAAGTGCCAAATTAATGGATTTTGTGACGCACAAACCCCACATACTGGTTGGGAACCAGCCCCAAAGTGCCCATATGTGCATATGCACATACTATGCAGAATTTTGTTATAAGGTGCTTACAATAGGAAAAAGGAAGAGAAATGCCTAATTTGCAACAATAAAGCTATTTGCTGTCCAATATCTATAAATGACTGCCTCCTTATTCTTTGAATAATCTGGTTGTTGTGTATTAGAATACGGAGTCAGTTGCAAGTTAAAAAAATATATATATAACATAAACATTTTCCAACCAATAAAGCATCAGTTAAAATGATATCTTCAGAGAAGAAGGTTAATACTGCATCTGAGATGAGTTTTCCTGGAAAAATAAATAAATAAGAAGCCTTTATCACCAAATGTCAGACTACGGAAACCGTGAAATTACTTGAAAGCAGTAATTGTAACAGCAGCTCACTTTACATATGAGGCTGAATTCACTATTTCTTGGCAATTTCTTCTTCCCAGACATAGTAATCCATCTAGAGAAATTGATCCAATCACCCTCAACTGTCATTAAATAAAGGAAATCCCTCCTGAGCCAAATGATGAAGTCTGTCATTGGCACATATTCATTTGCTGATTAACTAATGCATCCGTTTATTGAATATTTACTCCTATGAGCCAAAATTACAAAGATGAATTGTAGCTGTTCCTTATCCTCAGAAAACATATGGTTTAGCAGAGGAAGACAAACGCGGGAATTAAGAAAGGCAATCAGTGTACAGAAAGCGCAGTTGTTCCCCTGGCTGAGGGTCAGAGGAAAACATCTCCGCAGAAGGCTGATGTTGCAGGGTAACTCGGACCAGAAGCAGCCTATCCTGCTGAGACAGCCAATCCTAGGAGGGACATCCCCTCAGCGGAGGTGGCAATGGGGCAAAGAAAGCTGCAAGCAGGAAGCAGGCCTGCTCATCAGGGTCAGAGCAAAGAGTTTGGGGGATAAAAACCCCATGAGAAATGAGACTGACAAATGGTTGGGGACAGAGGGAAGGTGTCAGTGCAGAATAGGGCTTGACTCCCAAGGCAGTGCATTTAGCCATGTAGAAGCCAGCCAGGGTGCCTTCCCACCTCCCTTTTAAATGTCATCTTAAGGGCACCGTAGCTCAATGATTAGGGCGCTGGCCACATGCTCCAGGACTGATGAGTTCAAACCTAGCCTGGGCCTGCTAAACAAGAAAAAAAAAAAAATTAGCCCAGTGTTGTGGTGGGCACCTGTGGTCCCAGCTACTAGGGAGACTGAGACAAGAGAATTGCTTGAGCCCAAGAGTTTGAGGTTGCTGTGAGCTATGACACTTGGCACTCTACCAAGGGTGACAAAGTGAGACTGTCTCAACAGCAACAACAACAACAAATGTCATCTTAAAATATAGCTGGAAGAGGATTGCAGGCCACTCTGAGATTAACACAGCTTCATACACACCTAGAATTCACAACTGGACTCAAACAGGAGCCCACATCAGACATGCCTGCAGGGAGTAACATTTGAATTACAAAAAAAAAAAAAAAAAAATTCAGGGTGCCTTCAAAAACATCAGTGGTGTAACAGAAACAGAGGCAGACAGTGGAAATAATCCAGATTAAAAGAAGCTAAAAAGATGGGTGATGAATGTAAGGGAAGGGAAAGGTTCTAAGGTCACAATGGAGTCGATGGGAACATTGGAATACGAACAGCAGACTAGAGAAATGACTATGTCGGAGCCACATGGGTTGAATTATTGATGTTATGAACCCTACTGTGGTGATGTAAGAGAAAATTTTTATTTTTAGAAAAGAAACATTGCAATCTTTGACAGGCCATGATATAATATACTTAAAGTGGTTAAAAATATACTATGTGTGTCTGTGTGCGTGTATTGTATGAGCATACACACACATACATACACATACATGCACACGTACATTTACGTATACATACAGAGAGAGAAAGAGTGGGAAAGCAAGTTTGACATGGGTTAAACTTGAGTAAAATGTATATAGGTTGTGTTTATATTATTTTTACAACCCTTGTGCCTGTGAATTGAGATTACATCTAAATAAAAAGTTTAAATCAAATAGGTTGGGCACAGTGGCTCAGGTCTGTAATTCTAGCATTGTGGGAGGCTAAGGCTGAAAGATAGCTTGAGCTCAGGAGTTCAAGACCAGCCTGAGCAAGAGCCAGATCCCACTTCTACTAAAAATAGAAATATTAACCAGGCATCCTGGCGGGCACCTCTAGTCTCAGTTATTAGGGAGGCTGAGGCAGGAGGATTGCTGAACCCAGGAGTTTGAGGTTGCTATGAAATAGACTGTTGCTACAGCACTCTAACCTGGACAACAGAGTAAGACTCTCTCTCAATAAATAAATAAATAGTTAAAAAAAAAAAACTCTGGCACCCCTGAGGCAGCAAGACAAATCCCTCCTCTACCTTCTCCTCAGACTACTCAATGTAAAGATGATGAGGAGGAAGACATGATGATCCACTTCCAATGCAGGAACAGTAGATACGTACACTTTCTCTTACGAATTTTCTAATAACACTTGCTTTTCTCTGGCTTAATTTAGTGTCAGAATACAGTGTATAATACATATAAAGTGTAAAATATGTGTTAAATGTTTATGTCATTGGTCAATCTTCAAGTCAATAGCAGGTTATTATTGAGCAATCAATGGTTGTACACAGATTTTCAAGTTGGCGCTTCTAACATCCTCATTGTTCAAGGGTTAACTACACAAATTCACACACACACACACACACACACACACACACGTGGAATACCCACTGCCTGCTGGTGGTCACACCCTGTCTACTGTGCTCTTCTTCCATGTGGGCAGGCCAGGGGACTTACTTTAACCAGTAGAACGTAACAAAGACAAGGGGAATTTATAGATAAAATTAAGATCCCAAATGAATTGATTTTGTGTCTCACCATTAAGTATAAAGTTAGCTATAGTTTTGTTTGTTTGTTTTTTGTAGATACTCTATTATTTTGAGGATGTTCCTTTATATTCCTAGTTTGGAATCTAATAAGAATGGGTGCCACATATTTTCAAATTCTTTTCCTGAATTAATTAATGTGATCACATGATGTTTCTTCTTCAGGTTTAGTGTAATGGATTACACTAGTTAATTTTAGGATGCTGAATCAGCCTTGCATACCTAAAATAAATCCCCCATTTTTCAGGGTATATATTTTTCTTATATATTGCTAGATTTAATTACTAATGTTTGGTTGACGATTTCTGTACACATGTTCATAGGAGATATTATTCTTTTCTTTTCAGACAATGTTTATTTCTGGGTTTGGGTATTAGAGTAATGCTGGCCTCATAGAATAAATTGAAATGTATTCCCTCTGTTTTTATTTTTCTGGAGGGGATTGTAGAGAATTATTATTATTTCTTCCTTATATATTTGGTAGAGTTCACCAGGGAAACACTCGGAGTGACCCTGGTGCTTTCTGCTTTAGGGAGTCATTAGCATTGATTTGATTTTTTAACATAGATATAGCCCAATTCAGATTTCTACTTCACCTTGTGTGAATTTTGGTAGAATGTGTCCTTAAGGGAATTGATCCATTTAATTGCAGTTATCAACTTTGTGGGAATAGAGTTGTTCATAATATTCCCTTATTATCTTTTTGATGTCCACGAGACCCACTGTAACGCTCACTCTTTCATTTCTGGGATTAGAAATTTATGTCTTCTTTCATTTTTGGTTACCCCTCCTAGAGGTCTATCAATTATATTAATCTTTTCAAAGAAAGAGCTTTTGCTTTTGCTGCTTTTCTCTGTTAATTTTGTTTTCAAGTTCATTGATTTCTGCTCTTTCTGTTCTAATTTCTATTCTTTTTTTCTGCTTGCTTTCAGTTTATATTCTTTTCTAATTTCCTGAGGTGGAAGCTTAGGTTATTAATTTTAGAACTTCCTTTTCTTCTCTTCATTTTTAACAATGGTTTTTGTAGAGTGTAAAAGAAAATAAGGCTGTGCATTATACATGGGCGGTATAACTGAGAGTGGGAAAGCCCAGTGGGCCTCTGGGGGCTGCGGCACCCTCCCACTGAACCTGCAGTGTACACAGGGCTCCAGTTCTGGAAGATCCAAGATCTGGTGGGCAGAGACAGGAGTGGCCTCCACTGACAACCATGACGATAAGAGAGGACGACAAAGTGGATGGTGGTCACGTTGGGCAAGGCCTAAGGCCTGGCAGCACGGAGCGGACCAGACTCTCTGCACGGGCCCCGGGGACCCGACTGGCTGCCTGTGGACTGAGACGCTTCATAATCTCCCACCCCGCTAGCCATGCATGGCCATCACGTCCCTGGCCCCCACTGTGGCGGAGAAGGAAGGACTCCCAGGAGAAGGGGGGGGGGCAGCCTTGACAGAGTGGGTGCTGCAGGAGAGTGGTGTGATTTCCACATTTACCAAAGGAGCATTAGCCTTCTGCAGATGTGTCTTTCCTGGCAAGAGCATTCTGCGTTCTCTAGGGAAGTTTTCCTGAAAGTTGGGAAAATCATGGTTGTGCTTAATACAAGGCAGCATTTTACATGATAAAATGTGATATTTATCCTTTGATTCTCCCTGTGGTGAGTCATATACCCATTAGGGATTGATATGTCCTCTTGGGGGACTGATCCTGTTATCATTATGTAAGGCTCCTCTTTGCCCCTGATGATTTTCCTTGCCTTCATGTCTGCTTTGTCCAAAATTAATGCGGCTACTCCAACTTTCATTTTTTTATGTGTGTTATCATGGTGTATTTTTCTCTATCCCTATACTTTTTATCTGTATGTGGCATTACATTTAGAGAACATTGTTTTTTATAGACTATATACAGCTGAGTCTTGTTTTTGTTTTTTTAATCTGGTATGTAACACCTTGTCTTTTATTTAATGTATTTATGAGCATCATTTACACTTAAAATAACTATTGATATAGTTGAATTAATATCTGTCATATTTGTAACTGTTTTCATTCATTGCACTTGTTCTTTGTTGCTGTTTTTAATCTTCTCTCTTTTTTGCCTCTGAAGCATCGTACATTACTTCATTTTCTCTCCTCTTTTAGTATAACGACTGTACCTCCTTTTAAAAAATGTTTGAGGTCACCCTACAGGTTTCAATGTCCATTTGCTGCTAACATAAGTTCACTCGCAAGTACAGGCTGACTGTTTCTTATCCCACACGCTTGGGGCCAGAAGTGCTTAAAATTTCATTGTTTTTTTTTTTAAGTTTTTGGAACATTGGCATTGCAAGTTGAACAACCCAAATCTGAAAATCCAAAACCTAAAATGCTCCTGTGAGGATTTCCTATGAGTTTCATGTCAGTGATCAAAGGATTTCTGATTTTTTCGTGTATCAGATTTTGGATTTTGAGATTTGAGTTGCTCAGCCTGTAACCCTGTACTACTTCAGCATAGCCCAAGTATCTGATAACAAAATATTCCCAGTTCCTCCCTCCCAATCCTTGCAAATATTGTTGTTATTTGTTCACTTATAGATGAGCTATCACAGCCCAAATTTATGCTGCTGCTATTTTGAGCAAATAGTTCTCCATCAGATCCATTAAATTAATTTAATCAAGAAAATTAAAGATTTTATTTGCCATCATTTATTCTTTGTCTATTGCTGCTTGTTTCTTTGTGTAGGTCTAATTTTCTGACGTCCATGTAGATCTGACTTCCTGTTTCTCTTCTTTCTGAAGTTCTTTCAATATTTTTTCCACGTCAGAGTTGGGGCAACAGATTCCCACCATTTTTTATTTGTTCAAGAGTGTCTATTTCTTTGTCACTTTTAAAGGATAATTTCATGAGGGTTTGGGAAGCTTTCTTGCCTGCTTTGCAGATACAAGCTAATTTATATTTATTTTATTTTACTTCATTTTATTTTGTTATTTTGAGACAGAGTCTCACTCTGTCACCCTGGGTAGAATACCATGGCATCATAGCTCACATAAACCTCAAAATCCTAGGCTCAGGCAATTCCCTTGCCTTCCTTAGCCTCTCAAGCAGCTGGGACTGTAGGCACCCACCATGACACCTGGATAGTTTTTCTATTTTTAGTAGAGACAGTTCTCACTTTGCTCAGGCTAGCCTGGAACTCCTGAGCTCAGGCAATCCACCTGCCTCATGTTCCCAGAGTACTGGGATTACAGGCTGAGCCATGAGCCAGGCCAAAAGCTGTAATTAATGAACTTAATGTTTGTTGCACCTGTAGGGAACTATGCTCAGGAGCTGTGGCCTCAATCCTGTACTGAATTCTGCCAGTCTTATACTCTGATGGGGTTCAGGACACGCAGTTCTAAAACATGGAACCTTGGCATCTGAGAAAACAGGAAGCAGAAAATCTCTTTCACTTGCCCCTGCCCTGTGCGGTGAAGGGAGGAAGGCTTTTCTGAACTTCCCTCTACAAAGAGGAAGGCAACATGCCTATCACTGAAGACACAGGGTCACAGAAAAGAATCCCAACAAAAAGGCCTTGCTGTGCTTCCTCCAGTTCATGACCATTACATCATGCCCAATTATACTTCTCCAGACTGTCTACTCCTTCATCAAACCTATGACAAAAAATACACAGTTTTACTCATTTCTTTGGGTCTTTATCTCCTTATGGAGGCTCCTGTGTCATGTGAAACATGTTAAATAAATTTGTATGCTTTCCTTCTCTGGATTTATTTTTTTGTATAGCCACAAACTTAGAAGGAGAAAGATTCCTCAGCTAGGGCTTGGAAGAGTGCCTCTCTCTCTCAAGCAGAGAACAGCTCAGCTGATGGCTTGAGTGCAGCCCTGTGAGGCCCAAGGAGAGGACTCACGCCCAGACTCTGACCCAGGGACGACATGAGACAATAACCATAAGGTTTTAACCCACTAAGTTTGCAGCAATAGAAAACTCTCCATGGGTATGCGTCTTTGTGAATGAGTGTGGGTATATGTGTATACATACATAACTGAAAAGGCTTGTGTGTACATACAATTTCTCCAGAAGTATGAATAAGAAGCTGTGAACAGCAGGTACCTACCATGAGCACTGGAAGCTAACAGACTGCAAGCTAACAGAAAGATAACTTGCATTGTCTTCCTATTTAAAATATTTGATGTTTTAAATTATGTAAATGCATTACCTATATGCTACCCACATTTTATAGCATGGGGCATGGGCTATTTCAGAACACACCCTCTGTGCTTTGGCCACACATGCCCTCGTGATTCCATCTTTGTCTGACTTCCCTGGAGGAGGAGGAGAGAAGGAATCAGACTGAAAGCCCCTCAATTTCTAAAGATTTTCCAGACGATTAAAGGATTGCTAGGGAAACAGAGAAACAAGAATGGCAGAAATGCAAATACCTCATTGAGCTACAAATGAATGTGCAGTTCATGGATAAAAGTTTCGTTATAAACATGAAGCTACTTCTAAGCGGTTTTTCACACTTTCTGGTTTGAAAGGATAATTTACATTATTTTGTCCCCAAATTTTATAACTGGATTTATGCCAAATACCAGACAGCATCATCTCCACATTTATCTCATATCTATTTAAAGGGAGTTATTTATTCTAGTGGAAAACTGGGTTGAGCTAAACATGTGGTACTTCCATGTAAAACATTTTTGGAGAGCTGCAAAGAAACGTTTATCTGTTGATATAAGTGTGATTCAAAATGTAAAATGTATGAGGCACAGCTTTAAGTAGCACGCCTGAATTCTCTTTCTCTCTCTCTCTCTATTTTTATTTTTTTAAACCAATGGGCTTAAGTTCTAACAAGTCAAGGGACTCTGCTCCCTTCGAAGGGCTGCCTTGAGGTGATGCATGCTTCATTCTGCTGCTAATTAGGTTTTTACATCGTCTATTTGAAAGTTGTCCTTAAACTTGCACCATGTTTCTAAGGTTCCTTGATTGCTGTCCATCCTTCAAAAATGTATTTAATATTTGTTCTTGAGGCGTGCCCGTGTGTGCTATGCATGTCTTTATTATCACAAAGCTTATTAACACTGAAATGACATTCATATTCATTTTTATAAGTAAAGGTAGAATACTTTAAGTAAACTAGCAGGGGAAAAATTAAGGAGTGGTTCTATAGGGCCTCAGAGATTTTTCTTATTGCAAAGTATAATCACTTGTCAGCTTGCTAAAATTTCTTTGCCTTGATTACAGGCACCAGTACAATTTTGTGTATGTAACAAATAATTGTCTTGATTACAGGTATCAGTAGAATATTGTGTAGGTAAAAATTGACCTATCCTGGGTCTCTTTGGAAAATGGAAACATTTGAAATTTAAATACATTTATGGAATGTACCTACTCTGTCATTTACTCATGGGTATTATTTACGTTTACCAAAAGCAGATCTCCCCATCACCTCCAAAAAATAGACCTACCTCCAGAAGAGAAGGGCAATTCGCAGATGAGAGATTTTTCTAATTGTGTTTTCCTTGTCACCACCGGTTTAATGTAGTGTGAAGAGCAAAAATACTGGAGTCAGACCTTCCTGAGTTGTGCCACTTAGTAGAATATGAAATCAAGCAAGTTGCTGAGATTGTCTGAGTCTTAGCACCTGAGGGCAACGCTGTTGGCCTCTCAGGATCACCATGAGGATGAGGGATGATCACAATGGGAAGGGTATGGCACACAGCCCATGGTCCATACCTGGCAGCTCATGCTGTTCTGTGTGTCTTTTGTCCACAATGTATACACTCCGGGTTCATCTGCCATATTCCTACTTTCCTGATGTGAAATTACAACTGTAGTATTTTCAGAAACACTTGGGTTGTCATTACTTTGCTTCATTTGGTATGATCTAAAGGTAACTAATGATTGGCTCATGCCTGTAATCCTAGCACTCTGGCAGTTGAAGGAAGGAGGATCACTTGATCAGGAGTTCAAGACCAGCCTGAGCAAGAGCAAGACCCCATCTCTACCAAAAATAGAAAAACTAACCAGGTGTGGTGGTGGGCTTCTCCGGTCCCAGCAATGTGGGAGGCTGAGGCAGGAGGATAATTTGAGTCCAAGAGTTTGAGGTGGCTGTGAGCTAGGATGATGCCACAGCACTCTGTCCAGGACAACATAGTGAGACTCTGTCTCAAAACAAACGAAGATATAAATCAAACACATAAAAAAAATAAATTAATTAATAAAATAAAGATAGCTAATAGTGAAATGTTGGAGGAGTTCTTGAATCAAGATGGACTTAACAATACTTACATTCATTCTTTAAAGTCATAAATGCATGGCTTACTTCAAAATGTACTTACAAAATGCCTGCTTACATTTATGGGAAAAACAGTATGCGACCTTGAATACCTGTAGATCTTGTCAAGGAAATTTTATCTATGGTTTCATAATTACAATTTATAATTTTTAAACAGTTTACAAAGATGCCTTAAGTTTTTCTCAGCTGTCAAGGTAGGTACACACATAGATCATTCCAGGGATTAAGGTCTTCTTGCAAGAAAACACAGGAAATAAGAAATAAGATGTCATCTCAGTGAGACTGAAGGAACTTGATTCTTTTCCAGTATAGAATATGATTCCAGTGAAGAGGCACAAAAGTAGCCTTATACAATTCATTAAACATTTACTGTTTCCCAAACTGACTTTAAGAGATAATATTCATTTACATGCAAGCATTCTGTTTTTAAAATATGCAACTTTTGTTTTTACATTGCAAAAGTAATATTTTTTATTAAATATAAAAAGAAATAGAGACAAGATATAGAAAAGCCAAATGGAGAGAAACATAATCCATAATCCATCCTTGAGCCTGCTACTGACACAGTATACACTTTTAGCCTTAATATTCTTGATGTTATAATTTATTTTAAAATAGTTCTGTGCTGCAGAGCTATTTGATAACTTAATTTTTCCAGTGAAATATGCAATCAACATCTTTTCATGTCAAGAAATAGATTTCTACAAGCTATTTTAGTAGCTGGCTATTATCCTATTATAGGACTATACCATAATTTTATCTAACCAATATTTTATCACTAGAGATTTAGGTTGCTCTGTTTAATCTTCTCCTCTCCAAACATGGTGATATAAAAGCACTTCACATACACTTTGTGATCTTGCTTTGTTGTTGGATCAAGAGAGCTTGAAATGCCTGTTGACAGCACACTGCCTCGGGGCTGCCTGGTTGACACCCCTAGCAATGTTGAAAGGCCTGTGTATTCCCACCCCACTCCCGGGTGGGCTGTCCTTTCGTTTACAACTTTGAGCTCATACAAGGAAACAATTGATTCTCACTGTTTCGTCAGTCTTTTCCCAGTTACTAATAACTGCACTTATTTTATTATGTGAATTACGTTCACACCACTTCTAATTATGATATGCATCATTTTCTTAATTTATATATACTCTTAATATGTTAGGGACATTGACCTAGTACTTTATGTTACAATTTCATGCCCGTTTTCCATTTGACCTTCATTTTCATATAATTAGATGAACTCTAAATTGTTTTATGTTATGTTGTTAAATATTCTGCTGTACTTTAAAGCAGCATAAATATAGTCACCCTACATACATGAGCAATTTAAATCCTGGAGGAAATATATTTTGAGGAGAAATCTCGGAATGAAGTACCAAGGTGACACCTATTATCAAAGAAACTGGAGCTTTGCCAAAATATGCCAACTCTGTTATTTTTTATAGAGAGAGAGAGAGAGATTTGCTATAAGGCTCAAACTTTTGCAGGGCAAGCGAACGAACATACATAATAATACCCTCTATAGATCTGTGATAATCCTTTGAGTACATATTGAAATTTCTGCAAAGCAGCTAAATATGTTTCTAGGATTTTAAAATGCCTAATACATTTAAAATGCCTAATACATCTGGAAACATAGATGCATATCTGGACAAACAAAAGAATGTTTAATAAAATTTTTAGCAGAGAAATGAGCATACAATATCTTCTATAAACCCTAAAGTTGCATAGATCACAAATGGTAAACAGCTTAACTTGCCAGTGCATCTTGATCTAAGATGGTAAGTATATAGGAAATGCCAGGAAGTCACTCCATGCAAGACATTTTGTTTTAATTGAATGGCCTTGTTAGAATTAGAGAAATGTGTTCAATTTGTTCAAGACATAGAATTCTTTTGGTTTAAAACACAGGTATTTGGTTTAATGATTTATCATGGTAGGTATGCAGCAAAATATAGATGTTAATTCCAAATGGCCCAGGAGCGACACTGGCTTGGCAAAAGCATACAGTCCCTTTGCTCATGATAGACATCCTCAAATGATACCCGGTCATTTGGTGCCATTGGCCATTGGTAACCAGTGTCACCTGGTCACCACTCTTTCCATAATGCAGGTGGAAGCTCTAGAGGCAGATCTCTGCAGCTTGGATTCCCTTGACCCAGCTAACCTGCTAGGAATGATGGGGGTAAAGATAAAGCAATAACCTGAGCTGTTAATTTAGGCAAGGTGAATGTCACTTGTAAACCTACAAAAATTGAATAAATTATACCCAGAGAAGTACTTATTTTTACCATTATTCCCATCTAGACAATCTAAGATTATACGCTGGAGTAATTACTTATAAAGCAGGCATTGATTTCATCCTTTTTTTCTAGCATGAAACAAGGTGGCCTAAGAAATTATGGTTCACTACTTTGTTTATATTAATTATATACAGACACTGGAAGCTGATAGTGCAAGATTGATTGTAATTGAGCCATAAATTTAACACAGAGCAACATCATCCATTTACCTGGACAGCTCTTTGCTGAAATATATTTCTCGAGCTGGGAAGGGGAGGGAAAGGACCTTCAGATAACAAATGATAAATGTCTCCTACCTTTGGCCAAGTGAAGAAATCCTTAATGTAAACTGGTTGGTGTCCACTCAACTAGCAAAGTTATTCTCCTGTGATATGAATACTGTAAAATTTGAGTATCTAAAGGACAATTCCATGTTTGGCAAATATGCCTAAGAGATTCTAAATTTTTAAAAATAAAATGGTTTTTACAGCAATCTATGGATAGCACCCAGCTATTAGAGTGTCCTCCATCCCTGTGAAGCAGTGTAAGGCATCAGCAAAAGAGCTTCCCCTCCATAGCAGGACTGAAGCAGAGAGGCCCTGGAGCTGCTGTGGACTTATAGTAGCTAAAGATGAATTTGAAAGAGAGCTGGGGTGTGGGTCACAAAGACTAAAACAGCTGTACCCCTGCAGCTTGGTTAAAATCTGTAACCAGGACAACTTCAAATTGTTACAGAGAAAGTTGGAGGCAGCAGGCTGAACATAGGAGGATGGTAGGAGAGTGAACACATGTTCTTTCAGCTTGTTGCCAGTAAATTTCTGCCCATAGGATGAGGAGGAGATGCCCAAAGGACAGTGTGGGTCATATTGTAAATGTGGCCTCAGCAAACCAGGCAATGACTGGGGGGCTTTGGTTTATGAATGGTATACAGGCCACAGGGGCATGTCCAGGCTAAATAAAAATTTTGATCTGGCTTTAGTTCAAGTTCAGGTATTAAAGTAGAGAACACTTGGAGGGATGATGTAGCATTGGTGGTCCTAAGGCAGGCAGTGAGTGAAACTGTCAATGCCACTCAATTCCCAGGTCCTAGAGTGGAAAGTAATCATATGAGCCACCATGTGTTTAATTTGAAGTACCATCTATAGGAGGGTTACAGATGGGCTGTGTGTGAGCAGTTGTGAGCAGGGAGTGAGTGTCCTCTCAACCCTTTCTCTCACACCCACTTCACGCATCCCAGGGGTTCTGAGAGTGGTGTCAAGTGAAGCCCATCACTGCTCTTGGGAGGAAGCTGGGAAGTTGCAACCCCAGCACGTGCCTGGGAACAGAGACCACCAGAAGCACATGTGCTTTCTCTCACCCCACCATGATCTGAAACATCAAGGAAATGTCAGTTTGAAAACTGAAGTCAGATTACCCTACCTGTGCATCAAGTCAGTGATATAACCAGAAAATAAATACTTCCAATGACTCTAAAATACGGGAATTTTATAGTATATTCACATACACACATGCACAAAGAAATTGTAAACCACATTTACTAATTATAGTTATTAACATACTGGTATTATTTTGAAACTAACACATACACACATGAGGGAATATGCAATTATGCAAATATTTGTTAGATTATTAAGCGAGCAATGTTAACATAGTTAACAAAGATTTTAGTGTAAGAGAAAAGACATATAAATACAAAATCAATAAAAAAATCTATGATCTTAAATTTGAATTAGAAACACTGTCATGGGCTCCTGATTTATTTTCTTGTTCTTATGAAACAAAGACATATTTCCCAGCCTCTGTCAGCTGGAAAGGCCAAGAAAAGGTAATGACAATCTAGTAGCATTTAGCAACCCTTGCACGCAAATGTGGCTTCTGACTACAGCTTCTCACTGGAGAAATAATACTGAGCCTGTGCTAGGAAATGCATGGGTCACTAGAGATGACTGTGTTATGGTTCATTATTTAACTTCCAAGAAACTATTAACAGTATCCTTTCTGATTTACCCGTGTAGATTTCAACTTGTTCACCTTATCCTTGTTGCTGGGAGGGCTTGATTTGTTTCTCTGTGGATTTTACATGCCTTGATTTTTATGTATCTCAAAACTTTCATAATGACCCACGTATGCAAGATAAACTGAGAACATCTTGTGTGTGGTTAGAAAGCAAGAGGGCTACCAACACCCATTGGGGTCACATTGAAGACTCAGCCTGGAGAAGTTCCCCCAAATCAGAATGAGCTAGTCTGAACATCCAATAATAATATTAATACTTATATATGCAATGGATTAAAACATCAAATCCATGAATCTCATGTGTTCATATGGATCTAAAAAGAAAATCATTGGTTGTTTTTGGAAGCTGTTAAGACATCAGCTTTGAAAACTGGTAATAAAAGGAAGGGATCACACAGGTATAATCCATTTTCCATACCAACAGATTGATGGTAGTAGTTGATAGTGGAAAATATAGCATAGAAAATTTTTTTTATTATTATTTTGTTAAAATGAAGCTTCCATATTTTATCAAAGTTTATTTGTAGAAACAATTGGAAATCAGAATACTAAAAAATTAATACTTCATTATGCACAAAACTTTCCTTATTTTTTATTTTTATTTTTTTGAGACAGAGTCTCATTGTGTTTCTCCACACTAGAGCGCAGGCATCCTCAAACTTTTTAAACAGGGGGCCAATTCACTGTCCCTCAGACCATTGGAGGATGGGATAGGGGTTTCATGAAACTCTACTTCTGTGCATGTCTGAAAGTTTTTTTAATAGAAAATAAGAAGAAGAAAGCCCATAGTTAATTCTAAGCCATGCTGCTCTCCTGTGCAGCAGAAAAGGGCCCCAGAGATTCAGAATTACAACAGTCAGACTGCTTCTGGCCCCATCCAAGAAAGATGTTTGGTTATAGCCAGTATCTCTGACAACACTATTCATTCAGAAACCATGATCTGAGTCCACTGGACCCCAGAGCTTCTCTGAGACAGACCGGGTTGTCAGCTCTTGCTAAACCACAGGAAATTTGAAAATTTTCACCCATCCCCAAAATGAGTAAGTCATATTTTGATTGCGTCTGCCACAGTCTTCTGGGGGATCTTAATTATATGGCATGGCAGAGCACACAGCAGCAGTGAAGGGAAGGCACCAGCCCTCATCCTCAGGAAACTCATTTCAGTAAGAGGAAAAAAAGGCAATAAAGCTGTCATTGTAATAACGCTTCACCTTGTGAAGTGTGGATGCCTCAATACTGGGATATGCTTTTTGTTTAGTAAATTATCCCCTTGTCTGCTAAGAATAGAAACCACAGCTGTTTAGACATGCCAGGGAAAGTTGCTCATTTCTTTTAAAAGTATTTTCTTTCCTCACAAACTCACCTAACTCTGGCAGGTGCTGGTCCAAATCTTTTTGTAGTTCTCTAATTAGCTGCAATTAAACTTGTACTAATGCTACGGTAATGAGACCTGTTTGCTTATACCCTGTTTCCCGGAAAATAAGACAGTGTCTTATATTAATTTTTGCTCCCAAAGATGCACTAGGTCTTATTTTCAGGGGATCTCTTATTTTTCCATGAAGAAGAATACAGTACGCATTTATTGTTAAATGAAAATAAAGGAAATTTATTACCTGTATACGGTATGGTAGTACGGTAGTTGTCAACACAAACCAGACAAACTGTGAATCCTACCTTCAGTCATCATGAGGGTGGCAGCGAGCATTAGGCAGTGTCACCAAAGACAGACCAGCACTCACCACCTTTGCCGCATCTCGTCCACTCTGATCCTCCTGTTCTTCTACACGCATCTGTGAAAGTCTCCTCCTCTCTCCCGCCCAGTGCTCACCACTCGCTCCGACCTCTGCTCCGCCTTGACACAGCAGTGACGTCAGGACTCTGCATAACGTCACTGGTTGCTAGACGCCAGTCAGGTGGGCCCTAGCAACCAGTTTAGGTAAATTAATTTTCATTCCGAGACCGAGCCTTGGGGGACCTTATTTTGGGGGGGATGCCTTATATTTCACCCAGAAGGAAACCTGTAAGTAGGTCTTATTTTCAGAGGATCTCTTATTTTCGGGGAAACATGGTAGTTTGTAAGAACTATCATTTTTCCCTATTACTATTCTTCAGTTCCTGAGAGAGTACAGGCTCTGGGCAGCCATCTCAGGGGTGATGGTTAATTTTATGTTTTTTGGAAGAGGTTAACATTTAAATTGGTGACCTTTGGCAAAGCAAATTGCCCTCTGTAATGTGGGTGGGCCTCAAACAATCAGCTGAAGGTCCAAAAGAACAGAAAGCTCAACCCATGAAAACAAGAGGGAATTCTCCAGCAGAGGCCTCCAGACTCACTCTGCACTGCTGGGTCTCTGGGGCCAATAATCTGCTGGTCCCCACTGTGGTATATGAGCTTCCCAGCCCTTCCATAATCACACAAGCCAATCCCTCATATTACAAGAGGGAATTTACCTAACAAATGCAATCAGTGTAACCTGGCTTATTGAACCCTCAATGAATCCCCAACAATAAAAATAAATAAATAAATAAATAAATCATATATGAATATTTACATCTTACATATAATATATGCAAATATGTGAAATCCCAATTCTACTAGCAAAAACCTGGGCATTTATCCTTACAGAACTGCATGAAATTAAAAATAAAGTGAATTTCTCCTTCTAATTATTTGCAAGTTTATATATATATATGTCTTATTTGTTCTGCATCTCTGGAGAATGCTAGCACATAAGGGAAAGAAAACAGTTCATTTGCCTTAAATGTTCAGGTTCCTTACCTTACCACCTCAGACCTCACAGCATATAGAAACTCTTGGAAACCAGCCATGTTCCTGGGTAAATCCCCCCAGCATGGGTTTTGTGTGAGACAAGGCCTTTACACCTGCCACAATGTGGACACTGTGGCTTTGCATGTGGCTCCGCATACCAGCAGCATGTCTTATCTCAGCTTCTCCTTTGTTGACAAGCATATACTTCTTGTTGTTGTTTTAAGTAATATGTGCTCTCCTTTTTCAAGAAAATTTTAATCTTCAAATCAGGAAATATAAATGTAACCTCCCATCTAATGTCCACTAATTACTTGCTGTGCATTTGGGGGGCACCTTTAACTCTCCGTGTGCAAGTTTCCACAACACCCACATTCTTAACATTCCTACTTACGAAGTTTATTGTGAGGATAAATGCAAAATTGTAGGGTCCCAGGATGGAATACAGAATGTCACCAAGCAATCTGACTGTATCGATAGTACACCACAGTCTCACTACTATGTGACTGCAGGAAAGAAAAGGTGCTGGCCTAAAGCCCCTTGGAACCTACAAAATTAAATCAAAGGAAACAGTACCAAGTACTGCATGAGGGGAGTGATGTCCCACAGAGGCACAGGTTCACAATTTTGACACTACTATACATGTACATTGGAATTGAACAAATAAGTCGATTAAGGGAAGATGGTCGGGATTTATAGATAAGCAAGGGGAGGAGGTTAGAATGATCCCCGTGGTGATACAATGGAGTTTAACACAACAATATGAACTCATGTTTAGATTAATATAGACACAGAGGGTGAGCTACAGAAGTAGTTACAGGCACGCATATATGGGGCTCAGTACACACACCTACTGCCTGGCCCAATCAGTTGAAAGGGCCATGAGTCCCTGAGCGCATCAGTACATCCAGCACCCAAGGCTTTATGTCTACTAATATTCTCCAGTAAAAGGAATCAGGGTCCTTGAAAAATGGTAGGTCCTAAAATTCACTGACACAGAATTCACAAGATGAGTCTGTAGCATCAGGAATTAAGAACATGGTCAAAAGAAGCAAACAAAAAACTCACAATGATAGGAATATGACAAAGGAAACAGATCCAACTGAAAAAGCTCCCAAAGGCTGGGCCACAAAAGTGGCATTTGAGCCACAAATAAAGTATTAGGTCAGAACTCAAAGTTTAAAATAAACATAAAATAACCACATAAAAAAATTAGTTTTAAATACCAGGAGTGCCAACAAAATTCATACACATTTTAAGAGATGTTATCTATGTTTACTTTTCGAAGTTGCATTGAATTGTGGTAGAAATGTGTAATTCACTCAAAAAAATGGCACTAAACAAATGAGTACTGGCATCACCACGCAACAAGCAGGACCATCAAAGAAAATGCCAGAATCACAGTTGTCATTGGAGGAGAGCAAGACCATTTTTAAGTGGTATTTGTAATTTGAGAACGTTGTGGAAGTGCAACAACAATGGAGCCATGAGTATGCAGCAGAACATCCAACACACTTAACTACTGAACCCATCTGTTGTAAGTGTGAGACTCACAGTGCTGTGTGTGTTGCACAAGGAAAGATGCGGGAGGCCTGGCACAGCAACAAGTCTTGCTTCTTCTGCTATGGTGTTGGAAGAGTTCACCTGCTCATCATAGAAGTTTACCAAGCAGCGTGTATGTAAGGCAGGAGTTAGCGGAACAGGCATGCAACATAGTCTTAAAATAGCAAAATGGAAAGTCTTCATCCCAAGAATATTATGTGTGCTGAATGAAGACGACCCTGAGGGAAGGGTGCAGTGTTGTAGGTAGTCCCAAAACATAGTACAGGAGGATGAGGAGTTTGTGGGGGAAACAGTTTGGTCCGATAAAGCACAGTTTAAATGGAACAGAACAGTAAACCAACATAATTGTGTGTATTAGGCTCCAGAAAATCAACACGTTCATGTGGAAAAAGAAGTCAATTTCCTGGGCCCCCAACGTCTGGTGTGAACTATCTTTAAGGAGACTGATTGGAACATTCTTTTTTGAAGGTCCCATTACTGGTCCAGGGTAGCACATCCATTGTATCTGCAATTTATACATTTTGGGGGAATGATCAATTTTACTTACAACAAGATGGTGCCCCGCCTCACTTTTGCTAGGACGTAAGAGCTACCTTGATGAGAATTTCTCAGGGCACTAGATAGGATGAAGAGGTTCAGTTGAGTTTCCACCACATTCTCCTCATTTAACACCCCTTGACTTCTCTAGCAGGAGGACCTTAAAGAATGTGGCATACTATGGAAAACTGGCTACATTAGTGGGACTTTGGGAAGAAATTGAAAAGACATGTGCGGAAATACCAGTGGTCACTTTCATCACTGTTGCTCAAGCGGTAGTTCCCTGTAATCAGCAGTCTCTGGATGTCGATGGTAAGCATGGGCACATTGAGTACCTCTTGTCATTGCAGAAATCAAAAGTGATTTGTGTTCATCTTTTGTTATCAGCATATTTTGAGTATTATAATTTAATACAGTTTTTTCTTTCTTAAAATGTGCATACTTTTTTTGGCACCCTCTGTATATGTACACAGAGATGTTTAGATTATAAATTATCTACATATAATAATCTAAACTCAATAATAATACATAAGTCACAATGAAAGTTTTGAGAAAGATTGTCTTGTGGTTGATTATTTTACTTCCAAGAAACACAGTCCTTAGCATCTGATTCACCTGTGCAAGTTTCAACTTTGTTTCCACTGTTGCAAATTTCACCAATGGTCCTGTGTGTGATGTGAACAAGGGAAGATCAGGGAGGCCTCACACAGCAAGTCCTGCTTCCTATGCTATGGTGTTGGAACAGTTCACATACTCATCACAGAAGACTACCACACAATGTGTATGTGAGGAGTTAGAAGAACAAGCATGCAACACATTCTAAAATAGCAAAATGTAAAGTTTTTGTCCCAGGAAAAAGCAAGTTTTCTTGATTTTTGTGTCTCTCAAAACTTTTGTAATGATTATGTATACCCGGGCCAATAGTGACATAAGTAAACTGATCTACCGAATTACTAAATAAATGGAGGAAACAGGGTGAGTTTCCAATTCTGAAAAATTGCAAATCATTTAGGGCATAAGTTAAATATAAATACCAGGTAAGTGTGGGCTATGTGTGATGACCCCCTTCCAAAGATCATAGTATGGAGAGGGGAGTAACTTCACAGTGGCTGACAAGCACTGCCTCAGCTGGGTTCTCAAGACCAACACCAACGGTGCCAAGTTGTGTCTATGGCCTATACCTTGGGAAGGTATGATGAAGATGGCACTTTACTTCTGAGGTCTTCCTTCCAAAGACATACCAGAAAAAAATCAGACAAATCTCATGTGAGGAACATTCTACAAAATCCCTGTTCAGTGCTCTTCAAAACCATCAAGGTCATCAGAAGCAAGGCAATTCTGAGAAACAGTTGCAGCCAGGAGTACCCTCAGTTGACATGACAACTCAATGGAATGTGGGAACAGAGAAAGGACATTAGGTAAAAACAAGGGATAAAATATGGACTTTAGCTAATAATAGTGTATCAATTTTGGTTCATCACATGTCTGTCACAATGTAGGATTTAATAATAGAGGAAACTGGGTATAGAGTATATAGAAACTCTCTATGCTGTCTTTAGATTCAGAAATATTTCTATAAACCTAAAACTGTTCTAAAAATATATATTTTATTAAAATGAAATCATAGTTCAACTTCTTTACACAGTAAATGGCAACTCAATAATATTGGTTTCTGCCACCTTCCCTATTTATTACTGTAGTTGAATTTTTATTAGAGGAAAATTAAAAGAATACTAGCTGGATCATAATAAAACAAGTCTTAAATACCAGCCCAATTTTTACAACAATGATCAGAGGAGGATTAAGAAGATTCTTGTGTGAACCTTCTCTATTGATTTTAAAGTTAGAGGATTAAATGAAAAGAAAAAAAAAGGGGGATTACCAATAAAACCCAAGCTAGTTTACCAAACATGCATAAAATCATGGTATGAGAAAATCTAGCTTCCGTTAGTTACAAAGCTTAAATAGAGGTATCTATTTAAATTGACAATAAAATGAAGAAGTATTTTTCTGGTATTTATAGGGGAGTCACTATGAAAGTTTTGAGCCAAATCATGTTATGGTCCATTATTTCACTTCCAAGAAACACAGTCAGCAGCCAGCATCCTTTCTGATCCACCTGTGCAAATTTCATCTTGCTCAGCTAATTGGTGTTGCTAAGAGGGCTTCATTTGTTTCCATCTGTGCAGATTTTATGTTTCTTGATGTTTTCCTTTCTCAAAACTTTCATAATGACCCACCTATGCAGTGTCAGAAAGAGCTCAAAAGACAAACCCAAGTTTGTCTTTCTCTCCCTCCAAAATCAAGCTCCAGGTTCTGCCATAGCTTGTGGTGCACCAGTTTCCCGGGGGTGCTATAACAAACCACCACATACTGGGGGTTCAAATAACAGACATTTATTCTCTCATAGTTCTAGAGGGTAGAAGTTTACAATACAGGTGTCCTCAGAGGGGCTGGTTCCTTCTAAGGCATCTCTCCTTGGCGTGTAGATGGCCACCTTCTCCCTGTGTTCTTACATGGTCTTCCCTTTGTGTGTGTTTGTATCCTATTATTTTCTTGTAAGGACACCAGTCAGAGTGGATTAGAGCCCTAATGACCTCTTTTTTTAATTTAAGAAATTTAAAGAAATACAAATGTTTTAGGTTACATGAATCACTTCTGTAATGCTTCAGAAGTGATGCTATAAGTGTGCTCCTCACCCAAACAGTGTTCATTGCACCCAATACGTAGGTACATAACTAATCATCAGGGAAATGCAAATTAAAACCACAGTGAGATATCACCATTCTCCAATTAGAATGGCTTTTATTAAAACATCCAAAAATAATAGAAATAGCATGGCTTCTTATACACTGTAGGTGGGACTGCAAATTAGTATAACTTATGGAAAACAGTGTGGAGATTTCTCAAAGCACTAAAAGTAGACCTACCAGTTGATGACCTCTTTTTAAGTTAATCACCTCTGTAGAGGTTCTGTCTTCAAATACATTTGCATTCTGGAGTATGGGATTAGGACTTCGACACCTATACTTTGGGGGGTTCACAATTTAGCCCATGATACGTGGTCTAGATCATGGGTTATTGTGAGATTCAGTGAAGAGACGTATATCAAGTGCCCAACAGAAAGCCTGAGACAGAGCATGTGTCCAGTAAAGAGCCTGGGAACAGGAGGGGGCTAAAGGGATCCTCTCTTGTTTGTTTTGTCTCTGTCTCTTCTGCACACATCTGGGGTTGTCTTTAGGCCTGAGGTTAAGCTAAGCAGATGCTATTTCCACCTTCTTCTGTTGAGCCCCTGATTCTTCTTCCTCCTCATACTCACTGCTTCAGTCTGTCCCTCTAAGAACACAGAGCTCTCAGGCCCTCTGGGTCCTCCAGTGTCACAAACCGTGTTCTGGGGAAAGAAGGGAAGGCTGCAGGGACTAAATGACACATGAAATCAGAGCCATGTACATGAAGACGCAAATCTAGGAATCTCATTTCGCTTGGCACCCCAACTTGCTTTTTCTAAAGTCATTTTCTGAGTCAGATGCCCAGGTGTGAGTTTGTCTGAATTTCTCTGTTCATGTACTGCTAATCCCTCAAAATTTTTAAAAACTAATAATAGCACATATTTATAGATCCATATAACTTTTCATAGTACTTTTATATATGTGACCTAATTTTCTCTAAACAGCCATATGATGGTGTAATATAAATAATCCTGGCCCATTTTATAAACAAAAGAATAAACCTAGGGAAAATGCTACTTGCTCAGGGCCATGTAACAAGGACATAAATCCAGGTCTTCTGAATTTTATCCCAGGAAGCCATACATTTCTTATTTAAGCTAGGGTAATGAGCAGGACATTAAAATGGAATAATTAGACATTTGTCTCATTTGACTGATGAATTTTAAACTTAAACCAATAATTATGTTCATAACCTAATTTTTTGACTAGTTGAAGTATATTTCCAATGCTATTTATTTCTGTATGCTGAAATGAGTGTGTGTGGGCTTGCTATAAACTTTTGCTAGGCACGACTATGTTATGGCTGTGCAATATATTAGATTTAAATACAGAAAATTTCAGTAAGCTTATTTTTCTGGCTTATCTCTGTGACTTCTGGGAAATTTACTGCTGTATGTAAACACAAAAGATTTTCAGATTAATATGAAATAAAATGCAGCATAAAGAAATTCATAGTTTTGACCATTTGTTTAGTTTCTTAGTAGTTACCATTAAGGGTTTATAAAGAGAGAACTTCAGTCTAAGAAACCAAGTACCAGATTCTTTCAAAAGTAACAAAAAATGTAGCACATTCTGATTGGAAATACTATAGCATAAAAGAAATTGATTTCAGATTCTGTTTCTGGTTGTGATGGAGTAGTTGCCGTGACCAACATTCTCACCAAGGATAACTAGAAAAATTGGATTAAATACAAAAAAATATGTTTGCAGGTGTTGATGATTTGATGAGGTAAAAGCAGAAGGCCAAGGTCCTGTGACAAGGACCTTGGGAGAAATGGGCCCGTGCGCCATAACTTTTCTTGGAGGGAATTGCCAACACTGGTGTGGGAGGAAAGTGGGATGCAGGAGGGAGGCCTGGGCACGTGGCCCCTGCCAGGGGGGAAGGAAACAGGGAGCACTTCTGGTAATCTCCTGGCCCCCGAAATTGGCGCTTGATATTGCCAAGTCAGCAAGACTTAGGAAGCCAAATCAGGGGATAAAGGAGGTGCAAGACCAACATCCTGCATTAAGATTCATCCCTGGAGGTATTTCCTGGCATTTGGCTTTGCAAAGAGCAAGAGGATTTTTCTTTTTTAAAAAAGCAGGGATTTACCCAAAGGGGGGGGGGGGAATTTTATAAAAAAGACATTTGCATTCAAATGTTCACAGCAGCAAGATTCACAATCACAAGGACATGGAAACAACCCAAGTGCCCATCAATTCATTAATGGATCAGTAAAATGTGGTATGTGTATACCATGGAATACTACTCAGCCATAGAAAGTGATGGTACCTAGTAGTATCTTTTGTGAAAATCTGGAGAGAATTAGAGATCATCTTTTAAATGAAATATCATAGGAATGGAAAACAAAAACCACACCTACTGAATACTAAATTGGAACTAGTTGCTTAATACCTATAAGTTCATATGGAAGCAAAACTCAGTGAAATTTAAGTGGGGAGGCAGAGAAGAGGATATGTAAATTCCCATGCAATTGGGTCCATTGCACTGGTATACTGTACACTTTCTGAGATGGAGACACATCTATAACTCTGACTTTATTCACTCAAAAGCAAACCATGTAACCAAATTGTATGTACCCCTATAACAATCTGAAATTTGAAAGAACAAAAAAATAAAGACAGAAGTTACAGTGAGGCGAATAAAAGTTTTTTCCATTTTAGTGCACTAGGGAGAGTCCCACCAAACTCAAGAGGTCCTGGTAAACCCCCAGGGCCACGGTTGGAACTCACGGGGAGGTTAAGCATGAGCTGGAGGTAGATGTGGCTTCACAAAACTCTAACTCCGCATCAGCTGCTCCAAGTAGCTGAGATAACCGATTGATTGAGATAATCAATCCCTTCTCTGTCTGCCTTCCAGATGACAGAAAGGAGCCTCTGTGGAGTGACATACGTCTTTCAGAGCCTCTATAACTCATACAACATGTCTAACATCCAAACAAAGTGTCTAAGCATGCCGAGAAACATGACTAAGAGAAAGAAAAATGTAAAAGAAACAAATCCACAAAATAACAGTTCCAATAAAACAAATAATGAGAAGCATACATATATACATATATAATCACATGTTGTTTAGTGGCATTCTAAGAAATGCATCATTAGGGGTTTGCTCCTGTAGCTCAGTGGCTAGGACACTACCCACATACACTAGAGCTGGTGGGTTTGAACCCAGCCCAGGCCTACCAAACAACAATGACAACTGCAACCAAAAAATAACCAGGTGTGCAATGTGGCAGGTGCCTGCAGTCCCAGCTACTTGGGAGGCTAAGGCAAGAGAATTGCTTAAGCCCAAGTGGTTGAGGTTGCTGTGTGCTGTGACACCACTACACTCTACTGAGGGTGACATAGTGATACTCAGTCTCAAAAAAAAAAAAAAAAAAAAAAAAAAAGAAAGAAAGAAAGAAAAGAAAAGAAAAGAAACACATCATTAGGCAATGTCACTGTTGGCTGAACATCACAGAGTGCCGAGCATCTTTACACGCACTGGGATGGTACAGCATATTGCACACTGAAGCTGTATAATATGGCCTGTGGCTCCCAGGAGACCAACCTGAGCTCTCTATGACTGTACTGAATGCAGTAAAAATACAGTATCATAATTTTATGTGACCACCATCACACTTGCAGCCCATCATCGACCAAACCATTGTTATGCTGTGCATGGCTGTATATATATTAGAAGGACTTCAAAGAAACAGCAGAGAGAAAGCTTATGACTATGTAAGGGAAGCTGAAGAAAGCTCCACACTGATGAGGGGACGTTTGGGGCTGAATCTTGAAGGAATGAGGAGGAATAGCAAAGGCTAAAACTATAGAAACAGAGAGACAGCACAGCAAGCCCAGGTCAGAACCCATGCAGTAGGGGTAGGAGCTAAAGCTGGCAGGTATTCTAGGGCCTGTAACTCTCCCAGAAAGCCAGGAGCTAAGCAGGGGTCATTCAGTCTGTAGCTTGGTCAGATTGTTTTAAGAATATGGTGTGTGGGGCGGTGCCTGTGGCTCAAAGGAGGAGGGCACCAGCCCCATATGCTAGATGTGGCAGTGGGTTCAAACTCAGCCCCAGCCAAAAACTGAAAAGAAAAAAAAAGAAAGAAAGAAGAAAAGAAAAGAAAAGAAAAGAAAAGAAAAGAAAAGAAAAGAAAAGAAAAGAAAAGAAAAGAAAAGAAAAGAAAAGAAAAGTAAAGAAAAGAAAAGAAAAGAAAAGAAAAGAAAAGGAAAGAAAATGTGGAGGCTGGACAAGAAGGGAGTATGTTCATGACTGATGCACTGGTTAGGAGACTTTCAGTGGATCCCTGGACGATGTCAGTGGCCCTGGGTATGCAGAGGTGGCGGCAGCATTAGGAAATGAACTGAGCAGGCCTTGGCCACTACATGGATGAATGGAAAGTGGTTGAAGATGACTGTGAGTTGTTATCTTGAAAGCCTGGCTAGAAGTGGTTGGCATTGGTGAAATTAATAGATGTAGGATGGGGATGAACTTGGGAACAGGCTGTAAGTAGGCTAAATGCAGTAAGTTTGACCGGGGCAGGATGCCCTGCTGTTACTACAGGCCACTCAGATGAGATACCCACAGGCGCCTCCCACACGGTCCACTGAGACATAGAAATGTGCATCTCCAGGGAAGGACTTGGGAACATGCATGAGGAGTTATTAGCACATGAGAGGGATTTGAAGGCAGGACAGTGAGATCTTTAACATTTAAAAATTAAGAGAATGAGAGGTACGACAATTCATGGGCCAGAGAGATCAAATGGACGTTTTCTGGCCACTGTGTTCATCCATATTATTGTGTCAAAGCCATGGGCCAAGTGTGGTGGCTAATACTTGTAATCCTAGCACTTTGCCAAGGCATGAGGATCCCTTGAGGTCAAGAATTCCAGACCACCCTGAGCAGAGTTAAAACACCTCGCTCCTTACTAAAACAGAAAAAATTTGCCTGCCATGGTGGTGGCCTCCTATAGTCTGTGGGTCTTGGGGGCCAATTCAAGAGGATCATTTGAGCCCAGGAGTTTGGGTTTGCAGTGAGCTATGATGATGTCATTGCATACTAGCCTAGGCAAGAGAGCAACACTCCATCTCAAAACGAAAAAAAAAAAAAAAAAAACCCTATTAGCAGATGAACTTCAGCATTGGAAACTTACCTTTCTCTAATGCTGCATGACTCACTTAGTTCCAGCTGTGTGCACTGTAGGGCTGTCAATGCACAACTTCCTCATCCTCAGCTTCCTCACCTCAGGTGATGACACCTGATCTAATACCCAGGGTGGTCAAAAGACACAGAATGCATGAAAGGTCATGGGGAATTAGAGCCCCGTGGAAGTAAGAGGTGGGGTCATAGTTCTCTTTGTCTAGTCAGAGAGGAGGTATGGCTTGGCGGTTAAGGACTTGAGTTTGGAGTTTGACTTAGTTCTAGTACTTGCAAGTTGTTTGGCTTTCAGTAAGTCATTGAAACTCTCAAAGCCTCACTTTCCTTGGAATGATTCTTTTGTTCAACATAAATGTATCCATGACACGTCGACCAAGCATGAGAAGCACGTGCAAACAAATCCTAGCTAGATGGAGCTGATCTTAATGGTACCCAGCTCATAAGCTGTTGTAAGGATATGATGAAATAAGGCATGGAAGTTGTTTAGCACAGGGCCTGAGACAAAGTAAACTCTCATGAACCATTAGCTAATTCTGTGCAAGGCACCAGCCAAGGTCAAATTGTGACTTTCTTCTTCCAAAGGGTGTGTCTAGTGTTACAACAGGCAAATTGGAGAAATGCATTACAAAAAAATAGAAATATTATACCCGATGCATTGTTTTCACTGATAAACTCTCCACATGACCAAGCATGTTATCAATTACAAGTTGGCAATATTAAAAATGAAGTTTTACCAATCAAGTATTTCTCATTAGCTTCACTCATCCTGAGAATAGACAGTGAATCTCAGCTTAAACTGATAAAGCAAACTATTAAAGTTTTAATATGCAAGGGATTTATCTTATGGACTATTTACTGGTGACAAATGACATCTTGGCACCGTGCACGGAGAGAGCTGGGACTTGACTGGGTGATGTGGGAGCCTGCCTGAGTGGGCGCCAGTGCTGGGGGTAATGAGAGCTGGCATGCTCGGTTGGGATGACACTTTCTTCAGACAGTCCAAGAGGCTCTGACACGACAATTTTAAGAACATCCCAATTAAAGTATCTTTCCAACTTCCCCAGGAGGGAATAAATGGGAAAAATAGAAGATGAGATGTGACACAGTTAATTGAACTGATCTTAGATGATTTTGGAAACCCACAGGAGTAAAGTGTCAGAGCCTGGAAATGGAAGAGTGAGTGGTAGGGACCTCTCAGTGTGGTGTCCACATTGCCCAGGGCCCCCACACTGGCTCCAAATATTCTGGTCCTGTTGTGTTCCTGAGTTGGGACTGGAGCAACATGAAAGCAAGAGTACTTTTTACTACCTGACAGTTACTTGATTAATCACCAAGTTTAAACTTAACATCTTATTTTATTCACGATTTTCTTGGCACCTGGTTAAGTGATTCATTTCTCCACCGCATGGTCACTCAGAGTTCAATTGTCACCATAGATGTGGATGTATGCGGTGGTGAGGACACAACCTGAACACAGGTTTTCCCAAAAGAATGGAAACAGATCAATGTACTGAATCTTGTTAGGACTCAATAAATGACTAAAGCCGGACGCAGTCTCAGGGAGTGGTGAGGGCATTTGTGTTACTATGGGAAAGCAGCATTTTTCACACTAAATGTTCTCTCCAGTGGCCAGGGACAGAGAAAATGTCCAGTACTCTTTGGAAACTTCTAATTAATAAATACACATAAGAAAAACAATAATAGAAATTGGCCTTTCCTTTTTTTTTTTTTTTTAACATTTATAGCTATAAATGCTTGAGGTCGTAGGAAATACTGGAAATAAATTTACCAAAGAGTTATTTTAGCTATTTACTACTTATTGTTGGATAATAGAATTATTGTCGATTGTATTCCTTTTGCTTTTTTTTTTTTTTTTTTTTTGAGACAGAGCCTCATGCTGTCACCCAGGGTAGAGCGCTCTGGCATCACAGCTCACAGAAACCTCCAACTCCTGGGCTCCAGCGATTCTCCTGCCTCCACCTCCCCAGTAGCTGGGACTATAGGCACCTGCCACAACGCCGGCTATTTTTTGGGTGTAGCCATCATTGTTGCTTGGTGGGTCCGGGCTGGATTCGCACCGCCAGCTCAGTTGTATGTGGCTGGCGCCTTAGCCGCTTAAGCCACAGGCACCAAGCCTGTCGATTGTATTCTTAATATATTTCTGCATTTTCCAGATTATCTACTATAAATAATTATTTTCGGATTCTAAAATGCTATAGATGATAAAAAAAAAACAACTGACAATAAACATTCAAACTATTTAAAAGGTTTAGCTTCCTAACAATTCTGATAATGTTCCAGTGATATTAGGATACTCGAGACTAAAACTTTCTAGGGCTCTCCCTTTCTAATTACATTACTAAATTCTAGGGTCTATTACTCACATCCATGGTTAGTTAAATCGCCAGTTGGCATCATCACCTTTTGGAAAGCAACAGGCAATCCTGACCTGCAAAAATTTTAAATTATTTAAAAATGTTTTAAATGATAAATAAAAATAAAAAGGTTTATGACCTTTACCCCAGTACTGTCACTTTCCAAAAATGACCCCAAGAGAAGAATTTAAATTAAGAGAAATAATATAGTATAAGTTGATCACTGAAGCTTATGTATGATAGAAAAGTTGGGGAGATAGAGAAAAAGGTTATTTTACTGTGTATTTTCAACAGACCGCTCCACGATTCGGAACAATGATTATGAAACAAACAGAGAAGTATTCGCCTCAGGTTAAATGAAGGGGAACGTAACATTGTACGAATCTAGGTCGGAATTCTTGTATAGAAAATGCAATACTTCCCAGCCAAAGAAGAGGAAGGGGACATGGAAAACTGAGACGTCTGAGTCTAGCGCAGGAAGACTGTGAGCAGATCTCTCATTAACAAACTTGGAATCACCGAAAACATCGTACAGCTTTTTACTTTTACTTACAAACCACTCTTTTTAATATTTTAAGATGGTTCACTATATGTTATCAAAAAGTATTCGCTTTTATTTCAAATGTCCCCAGTCTGGGACACATACAAGTTGGAGCTGGTGCCATTAGCATGCTTCTGCTCGTGTTTTACTGTACTTTAAAAAACGTACTTGGCAAAATTTTACTAGATGTTCTGGGATTGGAGAATTGAATGTTGACAAACTGGTAAAGTGGAAGCTCATAGAAATATTAACTATTACACCAAGGTCTTGCCTTGGGGCAATTGTGACCATTTGTAGCACTATAACTGATCCAAAATTTTCTTTGCTAGTCTGATGTTTACCTGCTTTACACTTCCAAAGTAATCTGATTGCAGTTGTCCTGTTATTCAAACTGCTCTGGATGCCTGCATTTCTTCAATGCTCCAGAGATCAGGACCCTGGAAAGACAGACAGACATCCCTCTTCCTCCTGAAATTCCTCTACTGTTCTTTTCCTTACCTACTAGGTCCCCAGTGTTCTCTGCAGAGGATTTGGAAATACTGTACGACGCTGCTTTTTTTCTCAAGTAGCTATGGGGTAAACAGATACCAGCTAATCATAGTCTCAAAAGACGTAGAAAGGATGCGGGGGACAGAGGGCAGGGCGGCCGCTTGGTGCAGGAGACACCCAGAGCCAGCAGGAGTGACGGAGTCTGGGGACAGCACGTCAGTCCCCTGGGCGTCTTAGACACCCAGAGCCAGCAGGAGTGACCGAGTCTGGGGACAGCACGTCAGGCCCCTGGGCATCTTAGACACCCAGAGCAGCAGGAGTGACCGAGTCTGGGGACAGCACGTCAGTCCCCTAGGCATCTTAGACACCCAGAGCCAGCAGGGGTGACCAGTTGGGACAGCACGTCAGTCCCCTGGGCATCTTAGACACCCAGAACCAGCAGGAGTGACCAAGTCTGGGGACAGCACATCAGTCCCATGGGCATCTTAGACACCCAGAGCAGGAGTGACCGAGTCTGGGGACAGCATGTCAGTCCCCTAGGCATCTTAGACACCCAGAGCAGCAGGAGTGACCGAGTCTGGGGACAGCACGTCAGGCCCCTGGGCATCTTAGACACCCAGAGCAGCAGGAGTGACCGAGTCTGGGGACAGCACGTCAGTCCCCTAGGCATCTTAGACACCCAGAGCCAGCAGG
>CAUYPK010022758.1:0-54422 GCA_963574355.1 Loris lydekkerianus
GTATTTTTGATACTGCTTCGATTGCCTGGGGAGTCCTCCTCATAAAATACTCACCCAGGCCGATTTCTTCAAGAGTTTTCCCTGCACTTTCTTCAAGTATTTTTATAGTTTCATGTCTTAGGTTTAAATCTTTTATCCAGTCAGAGTCTATCTTAGTTAATGGTGAAAGGTGTGGGTCTAGTTTCAATCTTCTACAGGTTGCGTACCAGTTTACCCAGCACCATTTGTTGAATAGGGAATCTTTTCCCCACTGAGTGTATTTAATTGGCTTGTCAAAGATCTTTTTTCTGTTTTTGATGTAGTCATCTAATGTGATAAACATACCTCCCAGGACTGCTTTTATAGAAGGTTTTGGTAACTTGTAGTTTCATTGTTGTTATGTTTGAGGAATTTAATAATTTCCTCTTTTAGCTCTTCCTTAAACCCACTGTCATTCAACATAAGGTTGTTTAATTTTCATGCCTTTGTGTAGGGATGGAAATTTTTGTTAAAGTTAAGTTCCACCTTTATTGCTTTTTGGTCTGAGAAGATACATGGTCTAATTTTAATTCTTTTAACTTTGTTGAGGTTTGATTTCTGACATAGGATATGATCTATTTTGGATTGTTTTCCATGGGCTGACAAGTAGAATGTATATTCCTTAGGTTTGGGATAGTGTGTTCTGTGTATGTCTATTATGCCCTTTTGTTTTAGGGTTGCAGTTAAGTTCCTTGTTTATTTGTTTAGTTTCTATTTTGAGGATCTGTCCATTTGTTTCAGAGGGGTGTTAAAGTCCACAGCTATTAAGGTGTTATAGGGTTTCATGTTGCTTAAACCAATCAATGTCTGTTTTATAGATTTGGGGGCATTTATGATGGGTACATAAATAATTTATAACTGAAATGTTCTGTTGGCAAGTATGAAGTGGGTGCATAAATATTTAGAATTGAAACTGTTTCCTTGATCAATATGAAGTGTCCATCTTTGTCTTTTTTTACTTTAGTTACTTTAAATCCACTTGTATCTGAAAATAAGATCGTGATCCGTCCTTTCTTCTGGGTTCCATTTGCCTGAAATATTGTTTTCCAGTTCTTTAGCCTTAGTCTTGCTTTATCTCACCTCACGTTAAGTGTGTTTCCTGGAGATAGCATATGCATGGATTGTGTGTTTTTTATCCAATTAGCCAGCCTTTGCTTCTTCAGTGGGGGAATTCAAGTCATTAACATTTATTGAGAAAACTGATAAGTGTGGTGGAGTTCTGGTCATCTTATTTTGTTACAATCTGTTGCTTATTTTTTATCTTTGCACCATTGTGGAACCCAGGTTTTGTCCTTTAGTTTGTGTATGTTCACTTTGCTAGTGGTCTATTGCGATGGTCAGTGTGGAAAATAGGTCCTAGTATTTCTTGTAAAGCTGGTCTTGTTGTGGCAAATTTTATCACTGTTTACGTAACAGTAAAAGATTTGATTTCTCCATCAATTTGGGAGGTTATTTTAGCAGGTACAGTATACTGAACTGAAAATTATTTTGTTTAAGAAAGTTGAAGGCAGCTAACCCCTATCTTTTGTCTTGAAAGTTTCAGTAGAGGATTCCATTGTCACCTGATGAAACTGCTGTTACAGATCGATTGGTGCTTACTCCTGGCTGCTTGCAGAATTTTCTCTTTCATCCTGACTTTGGACAGATTCATTACAATTCATTATATCTTGGAGATGATATCTTGGAGATTTGTGCTTAGAAAACCTGGGGTTCATTATCTCTCTAAAAGGAGTGTTATGGAATTTTTACTTGTGAAGTTTTCATTTATTATATCCTCCATTCCTTTGGTATATTCTTCTTCTCCATTAGGAATACCTATAATTCATAATTTAAATGTTTCATTAAATCTCATAATCTTATTTTCCACCTTTTTAACTGCCTGATTTAGCTCAAGAGCTTTTATCCTCTAGTTCTGTGATTCTTTCTTCTCCATGCTCTAATTAATACTTTCTACTACATCTTTAAGTTCCCTGATTGACTTCTTCAGTTCCTTAAGCTCCACTGTATATCCTTTCTACATTCTTCATATCTTTTATCCATTTTTTTGGTTGTGTTTTACACTTTCCCATCAATTCCCTTTATTATTTTGCCATCCATATTTAAAATTCCCTTTCTATTATTTCCACTAATTCTTTATAGGTAGAATCCTCTGCAGTACTATCTCATGATTCCTTATGGGGTTGCTCTATTCTGTTTTTTTGTGTTGCCAGAATTTTTCTGCTGGTTCCTCCTCATGTGTGTTTTCTTCTTGTTCACTTTCTTCCTCTACTTTTTCCTTCTCATTACCTTCTTCACTTTAAATTACCTTGTCACAGAGCATAGGTGTTGAAGTAGCCTTTTGATATAAGGCTAAAAGGAAAATAAGGATGAAGAGCAAGAAAGGAGAAAGAAAAGAAGAAGAAAAATAAGGGAAAGGGGAGTGTAAGTAAGTAATTGAAGAAAAGGAGAAAAAATAGTGAGAGAGAGAGAAACTGGAGAAATGGTGTTGTTTAAAGGGGTGTTTTACCCACACTAGGAGTTCTAGGACTTTGGGGAGCTGGATTGGGCAGATCCCTATATGTCAAGAGCTTCTTACAAGCCTGGGAAAAAGCAAGATTCCCACTGCAAGATTTGCAGTGATCTTTCACAGTGGGGAAATACTAATACCTTCTTTCCAAAGGCTAAAGCTAGAAGGACACCCAAGATCGTGAGCTCATGGCCTCGTGAGCCAGACCAGTGCTGTGACCCCCTCATCCAGACCAATGCTTTGACTCCCCCCAGCCCTCAGAGAAGAGGGAAAAAATGAAAAAATAATAAAAATAGATTAAAAATACAAATATAATTGTATAAGGGATATCCTAGCTGTTTTGAGAAATTTATGTGGGAAAGCTGCAAAAAGTAGAAAAATCTCTACCAAAAGAGTGTAAAAAGAGAGAAATAAAAAGGAAAGAAAGGAGAGACTGAAAAAAGTGTAACAAAAATGGAAGATCTCTTGCTATTGAAAAAAGTAAAAATGAAAAAACAAAAATACAACCAAACCAAGAAAAACACTAAATATAAAAACCAACAAAAACAAAAGAGGAAAAAAAGCAAAGAAAAAAACTAAGGGAAAAATTGAAAAAAGAAAGCAAGAAATGTAAAATAATGTGTGCATATGTGTGTATTGCAATATATTGCCTGGACACCAGGTGGTGCTATAGTGTTAAGAGATGGAGAACACATGCTGGGTTTTCTGAATATGATTGGAGTTGGGAACAACTCTCCGGTTGCAAAGAGGACTGAATCTTGTCTTCCTGATTTCTTTGCCCTCCATTCAGGCCTGTTCACTTTGTCAGCATTCGGTCCCAAGAGGAGTAGGGTCCCAAAGCTCTCACCAGATTTCCCAGGAAGCTAGACAATGTTTCCTGACAACAAAGCAGCTCTCCTGGGGGGGGGGGGGGTGCACTCATCTCATTCACCACTCATCTCACCCCTCACATGGCCAGCTGAGTCTAGCAGGCCCTCCAGAGCTGCTGTGCACTAGGACCCTGGAGACTGATCCTCCCACACAAGCAGTCTTCCCATAGTGGCATTCCCCTGCCAACAGCCAAGCCAATGGGAGTACCATCACACTGAGCATTCAATCCAGCTGTTTTGCACTGTTTAAATCTACTTGCTACTCCAGGAAGCAGCCAAGTCCAAAATCAAAATATTGCAGGACAATCCTTTCCCATCCCCAGATGTCTGTGGGAGAGCTGGCTGACTGGTCATCCTCTGCCCATGCCAAGCACCTGGCTTCTGCATTGGTGATCCTTAGTTCTAGACCTCCTGATTGGCTCCTGAAGTCTCCTGCTGCTTCACTATGCCCCCAGAGTGATGTTTCTGTGCATATTCCCCCAAGCCAGAAATGGCTAAATACCCCTGTCTCGACATATGTAGTCAACAAGGAGATGTCTCCAATCTACCATCTTGCTCTGCACTACCCCTCATACTGTTACTACATTAACTCTCCCTAGCCCTCCCACATGCATGCACTGTATTCATTCTTATGTCTGTTCCTTGCATATGATGCTCTATCTCTTCTTTTCCTATCTAAAGTGTGTTCATCCTTTAAATTTCCTGGAAAGTGGATGAATTTTGGATAAGTGCATTTAGTTTATTAAAACTGAAAATTTTCTGTCATATAAATAATGCTTTTATGTTGTTGGAGTATATCTAATCATTAGAAACACACAAAAATTATTTTAGTATTTTCTCGCTACTTTTTATAATATGTTATATGGGTCCCAGAGTTTTCCACAATACCTACCTCATTCCAACTTCAGCTGACTTAATTAAGTATTGATTAATAATTCTTTTTGCTGGTGCTTAAATATGAGTAAACAATGTTTGTTTTTGTTATGGAATGTATCTTTTGTTTTATAATAATGGTCTTTCTTGTCTCCATTTGTAGGAAAACTTTTTGGGTTCAAATTCCCTGGTCTCAGAGTTCTAACTTACAGAAAGCAATCCTTACCACAAGAAGACCCTGATATGGTAGTAATTGATTCCTCTAAACACAGTGATGATTCAGTAGCCATGAAGCACTTTAAGTCTCCTACAAAAGAAAGCTGCAGCCCCTCTGAAGCAGATGATACAAAAGCATTGATACAGCCCAGCAAATGTTCTCCCTTGGTGAATATATCTGGACCTCTTGATCATTCCTCCCCCAAAAGGCAATGGGACCGACTCTACCCTGACATGCTACAATCAGGCTCCCAGCTTACCCATTCCAGATCAAAGGAAAGCCTTTGTAGTATACGGAGAGCATCTTCAGTTCATGACATAGAAGGATTCAATGTCCACCCCAAGAACATATTTAGAGACCGACATGCCAGTGAAGGTATGTTTGATTTTTTTTTTAATTTGGAAACATAAATTAATGGGTAATGAAATGTTATTTCCATATTGTTTTTAATATCAACATTAATCTTTATACCTTAGGGAAAGAAATGTAATTAAAAGCTATTAAAAATGTGAGTCCCACATTCAGAGTTCTTACTAATTTCCTCTTTGAACTCCAGTGAGTAATTTGATTTCTTCTGGCATCTTTATCTGTGTTTGTGAAATACTACGATAATTATTATCTGCCTACCTCATGGAGTGTTAATTAATTAATGTTTATTTCAAAATGTATTTAGGTGATGAACACTATCATCTCAAACACAATAAATTTTGTTGCATTTAACAAGTGATCATGCCACAGGAAAGAAAAATAGTGTGCCCAACACAGGACTATTACACTGACCAACTCTTTCCAAAGGGATGGAGTGTATGCATTATGATGTACTGAGTGATCAGGAAGTTAAAGCTGACAGGTGTAGAACAGGTAGAAGGAAGGGAAAAATCTAAGGGGGGAAAAAACCCTGCAATTCCTGATTGTAACTAAAGCTAATTTGAAAAGTGAAGTTAGGATTTATCTATTTCTCTCTGGCCTGTTCATGTTCACATACTTATATGAACCAGTAGGGAAAGTAGGGATTCTTAAAAAGCAATGGCAGAAATAATTGATAATTAATACAATAATAGATAATATTATTTACTATGTTGAGGCAATATAAGTGCTTGACACACACTGACTCTCATCTAATTCTCATAACAACTCTGTAAGTTAGGAACTATTTTTAAGCCCCATTTTATCTATGAGGAAACTGGGGTTTAGCAATGTTAAATAAGAAGCCCAAGGTTGCAGAGCTAGTTAGTGTCAGAGTCTGGCTTCAATCCCAGGACTGTCTCCAGAGTTCGCAGTCAATTCCATACAATAATTTTCTCTCTCACTTCTGCCCTCCACGAAGTTTTGCCACAGGAGGGATCTGTTGAGTCACTGAGCTTTCTTCAGGGAGTCTGAGAAGCAGAGGACCCTGCATGGATATCTTAGTCCCATTTTCCCGACTCATGTAGATTTGTGTTCTTGAGAAACCAGCTATCATGCTTAGGCTAGATTTCTTTTTAAACATAAATCCTTAGTATAGGAAGTAGGCACATTTGTCAGCTGATCACAGTTATCTCTCAAGCTTCATTTCTGGCCCTATCAAGACTCCTTCCCCTTTTATATACATATTCTATTCTACACTTGCACAGATATAATTTGTCTCTTCCTGGAAATGTATCCTATGTTTACTTGGTTCATTGCTATGTTCTGTCTGGAATACTCTTCTCCACTTTATCCCTGCTCACACTACTACTCAGCTGAAGGGATCATTTCCCTCTCCCCAACCAGAAGAATTAACTGATTCCAGACCCAGGTGTGCAAAGCAATATTTATATGTAGTATAGCACTTATTACACATTATATTTAATACATATTATGTGTCTTTCATTCTCGTTAGATATGCATGCAAATGAGTACTTTGCTGTGAGCTCTTTGCCTAGGAGCTCTTATGGAGAAGAGCTCATATGGCTCCTATAAGGCCCTCAGGGTCCTGCATAATTGTCTGCTTCATGGTGGATACCTGATAAATGTTGATATGACATTGAAAAGACTGTGGTCATGAATTATATTCCAAAATCATACAAAGTATTAGGATTGGATCATGTAAAGATTATTTATTTATCTAAAGGGCACAATGAAGTAAAGACAGCAGAACAGGTGAAAGAGTTGGCAGGAAAAACTTCAAAGAAAAATAAATCAATTTTTATCTCTCAGAAACAGATACAAGTGCTCCGAGCACATTCATTTTAATCTACGGGCCAAATAAGGTCAAAAGGCACAAGAAGTCATGGCAAGTTCCCAAACTACATATTTATCTAAGGCTCTATGCCAGTGGTTCTCAACCTTCCTAATGTCGTGACCCTTTAATACAGTTCCTCATGTTGTGGTGACTCCCAACCATAAAATTACTTTTGTTGCCAATGGAAATAACTGGAACATGAGGAACTGTATTAAAGGGTCGTGGCATTAGGAAGGTTGAGAACTGCTGCATACCACTAAGTAATGGCAGGATCAATATTTCCTGACAGGATAAAACCTCTATAATTCCATCTTTGATCAGTGGTTCTTATGGATAGACACCAACAATAAACCCAACGTGGTAATTCAAACGAACAACATACGTTTTAGTCAGTCTTGTTAGTGTGGTCATTTTTAGCAGCTGTTCAGAGATCAACTTCTCAGAGATTCCCCAGAGAAAACCCATGCTCCACAACAGCAACAGTAAAATAACATTCAGAAACAATAAATTTGAAAATCAAACTGATACATAATCAGTGCATCAGACAGGCTTAGCTTGTGTTTTAACAGTGATGCTGAACAGTTCAGATCAGATTTCATGATTTAACTTCATTGCTTTCAATTTATGTGCCCTCCATTTTGTGTACAGTTACTGATACAATTAAGGGAAAGATGATTTAATGCTTTTGGAATTCTCAGTACAGGTACTATGCATAACACTCTGTGCTAAAATTATCCTCAGTTTTTCTCCCCCACCCAAACTAAGCTATTTTCAGAACACATATGACTTTCTTGCAGATGCTATAGTCAATGTGTGACTATAAATTGATAAATTTAGAGGATATTTTGTGCTTCAGATTTAGAGCAATTTTAGCTACAAAATCACTGATTAGCCAGAAGAAACTACACTTCCTAAAACTACATAATTTAGTATATTTTTAAATGAAACCATTGATAAAGGAAAACTTTTAAAACAAATTTTAGTTTTATAAATTCATGTAACTGGTTAACTGGTTAAATCCCAGAAGCACCATATTTTGAATTCAAATAGTTGCAACCTCAGACAGACTAACTTCTTACTGGTGCATAATATTTTACACCATAGTCCTATTTAATCCTCATTTTCATTAAGTATATTAGAACTGTATTTTTCAAACCATCTGTGATGGACCAGAAGGTTTTTCTAATCTTTCACTAATACATTTGTAAATATAATAAAATGTAAGTGCGATAAAAATTCATTATTAGTAAAATAAGATTTTTAAAGAATGCACATACAATATGTAAACCCCAATTATTTTATTATTAGATTGAACAAACCTGTAATTACTCTATCAAACTGCTATGAAAGATTCCACATACTTTTTAATTCCTGCACTTATATTGTCATGGAGGAATAACAAGCAAATCTCAGCTAATACCAATTAACTATACAAGGTAGCTTTTTGTTAGTTTTTGAAATAGTAAATCTTTTATATAATTTCTAGGTTTGGTGAATACAGTTATAATGGCTTGCACATAGTTGTTGTTTTACATGAAATATATTTAAATAGAGACACATGTTTCATATATACAAGAAATTTTTGGACCCTGCTTCTGATGGAAACCTTAATTCCATGTAATCAAGAACTCTTCTACTATCTTTATTTGCTTTTTTTGATTCTTTCAAAGAGGGGAGAGAGTTGTTGTCTAAGGCCATAATTTTATTTATGAATCTCTGTCCAAGGCAATGTCTATTCTAACAAATCAGTATACCACACTATTGGAACTACTCCATTTCTAAGCTTTAAAACAATTATAATATATCTTAACGATTTTCAATGTGCACAGTGTTAGCATAGATGTCAACAAAATATTGAACATATTTTTCAAATAGTGGATGAAATGAATGATTTTGATAAGATTATGACATTTATTTTAAGCTTGTATGATTCAAAGCTGATACTGCATATTTTGTTAGCAGGAAGTATACAATATTTAGATTGCTAATCTCAAATTGGAAAGCACTTTAAGACTTGAAAACAGCCCATTTCATTAAAAATAAATGTCCTAAATATCCTAGGTATTACACTGATTACATCTGAGTACAGCATAAATTCAAAATGTTCACATTCTTTTTAAAAAGTCAAATCTTTCACTGACTTATTGCAATTACTTTTGCCTAAGAATGACTATTTGAGTTATATTTGCTATTTTCAAAATATATAGTGAATAACATTGGAAGGGGGGTAGTTAATAAAATTGTGATTACTATTGCAAGTTAGTTTATCGAGGGAAACTGTTATCTTAGAAACATTTTCCTTATTAACATACTCAGATAAATTATACTTAAAATCACTTATGCAAAATGCTGTGCAGTCTTCCTTTGAGTATACACTAAATGATGTTCAGGAGATGCTAAAATTGGCTTCTGACAAGGTTGAAAATTTTTGTCACAACTGCTGGCACCTGGGGATGTCTTTCTCTATATAAACTGACATAATCATAAAAATCTGTACCTTGGAATCTATTAAAATGGAGATAAATGTTTCACATATTTAAACAAGAATGTTTTTTATGGTAGTTACCATTTTAGTTATATGCATTTTACTTCGTTGAACAGTATACGATGTTAATCTCAAGCAAAGCTAAATTTTCCAACATTATGTCCTGTTTTCTCTGATTGTTTTTACAGAGGTAAACCAATGTATACATAATATAATTTTAGTCTTCTTTTTATATTTCTCTCTTTCTTTTATCCTTATACGCTCAAAACAGACAATGGTCGCAATGTCAAAGGTAATGTACAAACTGAAATTTCACCATCCGATGCTCAACACGCCCCTTTACTCGGCATGTCAACTTGCCTGCTGAATGCCCTGTTCAATGCCACATCTTCATGCTGCCCTTAGCTAGTCCAGGTGCCTGGTGGAGACATCATGGCTTGATTTTGCTGGAGACATTGTTCCTTTCACAGCTGTGTCACCAAAATAATTATAAACTTTTTCCTGCAAGAAGTATAAGCCTAGGTTGACAATGAACACTTCCTAAATGTTTAAGTCATTTGGAAAGAAACAAATATCAAGCTAAATATATTCCACTGTGAAAGAGGCACATAAGCCTATTTCAGGAAAACAGAAACTTTTGAATACAAGATTAAATAAAATAAGCAAAGTGCTACACGACAGCATCACTTCACTTGTTCCTCTTTTGTTTCCTTAAAACTAGTTTCACGTTCCTGGATGGCAGGGGGTATGGTCTTCAGCTTAATGTGGTAGTAAACTGTCCATGCATGATAGTCATTTTCTATTTTCCTATATTATATTTCAGTCATTTTAATTGTGTTATTCTGAAATCATAGGCATGACCAACAGCCATCATAGAGTAGTGCCTAACAGGGCAATACTCTAGATAAATTTGGATTGGGCTAAAAATTGGATACTCACTATTTTCTACTGTATCCAGTAGATAGACAAGGATCATATAAGAATCCCATGTTATTCTCAGCAAATTGAAAGCTGTTTGGCTTGGTCTTTTCACACAGGCCGTGCATGCTGCTGTGGGTGTGCAAATGGTGCAGGTGACACATTTGTGCATGTGTGTTGCATGACTACGTCTCCACCAGTAACCGTCAGTACTTAGAATTCACCGTCAGTACTTAGAATTCACTGTTTGAAACCTCGTTGTGTGTCACTGGTACTCTGACCACTGTGTAGTTTTGTATATTGATTTCTCAATTGCTACTGATAAATTCAGGGCTGGCAATGGTTATTAATTAATGACTTTAGAAACTAAAAATGTTTTCTGGTCGCAGCCCCAGAATAATTTGAAAATAAAGGAAATTATGCCAATTTCCTTCTAAACTCACCCAACAACCCCAAAATCCCAATGTTTTTGGTAAACATTTCAGATAAGGTCTATGCAAGTAAACCCTTATAGTGAGCTGGAATTTTTTTTTATCTGCATGATTATTCATTTTTATTCCTTTTCTTTTTCTTTTTTTTTTTTTTCCTATTCCACCATGATTTCTAAAAGGAGTAAATTAGTGGGTGGTGACTTGTGTTGACACAGTCAGAGTGTAACCTCAAGAAACAGGATACAGATGGCTCTTGCCAACTGGCTTTAGGATTTAACAACTAGTAAATTAGTAGACATTACTTTTCCAGTGACTTTTTTTCCAAAGAGAAATGAATCTAATCTTTTCTCAATAAATAGAAAATTTGACTTGCCTATCTTCCAAACTGTAGTTCACATATTTGTCAAACTATTTCAATTTGAGTCTCATAAACTAATTTATTTAATCTCTAATAATTTTTTCTCAAGCCCCCCCCCTTTTTTTTCTGAGACAGAGTCTCATTATGTCACCCTCAGTAGAGTGCCGTGGCTTCACAGCTCACAGCAACCTCATACTCTTGGGCTCAAGTGATTCTCTTGCCTCAGCCTCCCAAGTAGCTGGGACTACAGGCACCTGTCACAATACCCAGCTATTTTTTAGAGACAGGGTCTTGCTGTTGCTTGGGCTGGTCTTGAACCCATGAGCTCAGGCAATCCACCTGCCCCAGCCTCCCACAGTGCTAGGATTACAGGCGTGGATGCCCAGCCTTCAAGATATTCTGTGTTTCTTATATACATTTCAGATTACACATCAATTTTGCAATCACAATTCTAAGTATATAATGTGTGGAATCATCAAAGTCAGAATTTGGAATTAAGAATCTCTAAATCATTGTAAAAAGTTTATACATGTTAATATTTATGAAGTTGTATCCTCAGATTGAAGAAAAAAAATACAAACTTAATATAATTTCATGTTAATATGCACTCCAAAGTTTTCGGTATTTTTCTGGTTTTGAACAATATTAAAGTTTAAGTATTGGCCTCTTTTAAGATTTTCACAGAGGAATTAATATGCTCATTAATACATGACAAGACATTAAGTGTACATTCAAAATATTTTTGGCTTGGCTTCTAAACCAGATTAAATGACAAATTAAAAAATAAAATATTTCTATGCTGCTTTGTGTGCAAAATGCATAATTACAATTAATTATTTCAATACCTAATTCAACCAAAAAATTGTTTCTTTACCAAAATAATATAAATAATTTAGTAATGCTTTTGGAAGAGCTTCAAGTTTATCTGATTTATTCTGTTCAGGTGTAGTGTTGGCTAAGTCCCTTGCACAGGTGCTACGTGCATCCTATCTCCAGAGGAGGCCATTCTTTAACTTTTGGGGGAAGTCTGTTTTACTGCCTGTTACACAAAGAGCTAAGTCATTCTTGCTGAAATGTAATTTTCTTTCCCTTCATCTATCTTCAGTGGACAGAGATAGTAGCTGGCTACTGCTAATCTTAATGTAATATCACAGTAAAAAGACAGTAAATTGGTGCTCAATCTTTTCTTCTAAAACTCAAGAATTTCCACTTAATCTTCTTTCTTAGAATCCATATTTCCCCTTTACTAAACTTAGTACTCTCTTAAAATAACACTTGAGAGTTCTTTTTATAAAGCGAAACCCATTATCAAAGAATGGAAAAGTTATTTCAAAGAAGTAGCCTATTCTATGTGTATAATTTTAGCAACTTCTCTAATATGTGAGAGGAGTATCTAATCCTACCTCAGTCACTCATAAACTAATTTTCACCTCAAACTTAGTCTTTTCGGCCTATTCTGCTTTCCAAGTCATCAATAAAAATTTATGCCGCTTTCTCCATTTAATAAACAAGTTATTAATACAATTTTGCCTCTCTATCGCTTCTGCCTCCTTATTGCCTCCAGTAACCCCCCAGCCCTCTGACATTGATATGTTCAGTTGCCAACTCATCTAAGAATCATGAGAGTTAGAAACAAAACCATAAGAAATATGGTAATAAATTCATCTGATACAACTTGTTTCTCATAAGCTACTTGGCCATTATTCACTATTTCATGGTCTTATAAAGATTTGAAAAATAAAAAAGATTTGAAAATTGATTTTCAATGGTGATATTTTTTTTCTATAAATGATATATCATGCACTGAAACAGACAATGTAGATATTTAATACAACTAGGATTACTTCTAATATATCTAAGTGTTAAACTGGTTGTGTTATGCTTATTGGCAGTGTTCTTTGACGAAATTTAATTACTAAGCACTGCATTTGCATTTTCTTTAATGTTAAAGTGCTTCAGCAATTGGCAATTATTAAACTTTCACCAAATAAACTCAATCCCCTAAGAAATACTGCACAAAGATACAATTATTAAAAAACAACCTCACACCCTTAGTTCTTTTGATTTCCTTCTTTTCTATTTCATTTGGCTCTCAAGAACAATGATTTTTTAAAAGATAGCATTATTTTTTAAAAAATTCTATCAGATGTCCTTAACTATATTTCCAGCACCATCTATAAAAGAATATATTCTCTTTTATTCATGATAAATTTAATTAGCCTCATAATTCATGATAAATTTAAATAGCCTCATCATATAAAATTTAAATATCTTTAATCTAAAATTCCTCCCCATTGTTTCTTTAGTTTCTAGCCTGACGTCTAAATGTAGGGTATTCATTTGTAGCTGGAAACTAGCCTACTTTCTATTTAATCAGACACTTGTAATATATTAAAGCTGTACTCAACAGTTGGTTTAGTCTACTTGGTCACCTGCTTTCCATCGTCTCCTAAAATACGGAAAACTTTAATCTGGTCATCCATCTTGCAATTACTTCTCTAAAGTCCTCCTCCTATAGACTTTTCAGTTTTACATTCCTTTCTATTGAATATATTTTCCCCTTTATTTCTGCCCATTTCTTTTCTTTAAATTCATTTACTTTGTTTTCCAGTTTATTCTTTCTTTCATTACAATCCTTAATCCCATCTGTTCATGATCACTCTCAGTGAGGCCACCTTTCACCTTTAAATCCTCAACCAAGGCCTCTAATAGAGACCTAGGTGGTAGGAAACCCTGTATTCTGACTTCTAGTCCTTGGTTCTTATTTCCTTTTGGTCTCATAGTCTGTCTGATTGGGTTTACAGTGGTGAAATAAGGTATTGTTAATGCCTACATTACTTAAAAGGTTGGCCATTTAGAAGGATTTATAAGAACCTAAATTTATAGTGGTCATCTTGCAGACTCAAAAAGCCTTCTGCATATATATCTGCTTTAAAATCAGTAGAAATCAGCATAATGTTCTTTGTTGCATGAGATGGAATAAATTGTAAATGTCTTATCTAAGGAGCATGCATAAATTATTTTCAGTAATATTTAAGTTTTTCTGAATTCATTAATTGTATAGATTTAAAAGAAAATCTAGATTAACTCATTAAGATTAAGAGCCTATAAAGAAAACAGAATAGAATAGCATCATAGAAGGTTTTTCCACCAGTAAATAAGAGTTGTTGATAAATAGTGACTGCAATAAAGTTTCAAATTCTGGGGAAGAATCTGAAATTTCAGATTCTCAACCACATCAAATGTAATATCACTTGTTTTAACAAATATTTTGCTAGACTCATTTTACCTTCTTGAAATTAAATTCAGAGATCGTTTTACTATTCTAAAATAGCAACATAATTCCCTAACTGTAAAGGAAAAATAAAAGGAAAGCAGTTTGTAATAAAATGATATTTATTTCAATATGTGTTCAAATATTACTACATTAAAAGACACAATGCAATAATTAGACATATGAAGACATAGCAGAAGTATAAATGGACAACAAAATGAAAACCACCACTGGAGTCAATAATAATAGATGAGATTTATTTATGCATAAATTTTAAAAGTGAGAAATAGTCCAAATTAAATTATTAATAATATATCAAGAGAAACTTCAAAAATGAGAAAGAATAATTTTCTCACAGACGAGCTGGCTCTTGTGTCTAAACAATACCCTAGATGAAAAAAAATGTTTGCAAAAAAACAGTACAAAAGAATACCCTATGTGATAAAATGCAATGCTGATGAATTCTATAGAAGAAAGAAATCCCACAAGATGTCAGGGCATATATTCATCCTCTAATACTTAAAAGGAACCTTGAAAACCATATACCTTTTTAGGGAATGGGAGATAGATGATGAATTACAAGAGGAAATGACAATCAAGACATTATAAAATTGGGGGAGATCTCTAGGGTGTTATTAGAATGAGATTGAAAACAAACAGGTAGTCTCAAGACAAGTAAATAATTTCAAGTGTTTCATTTTTAACACATAAATTTCTTTTCATTGCCTCACATATCATTTCACGTATGTAGGAGGATAATAACATGAAATATTTTGAAAGAATTTTACTAATGATTTTTAGTGTGATTCCTGCAAATTTAATAACATTTAACCTCAACGCTGATAAAGAAGACTCAAATCTCTTAGTATACTTATTGCACATGACAACTACAGACATAGATTGTAACTTGAACTCTGAATTTGTATTAGCCATTCAAATGCTTCAAAGAGTGTAGCCCTAAGTAACATAAATTTCCAAAATAGTGAACAAATTTTGATAAAATTCTGAACAAAACAAAGGTATAATCTTCCCTCTACATGGTAGTTGTAGTTCTAGAAATTTCAATGTATATTAAAATCATATAAAACAGGTTCAAGATTCAGATCATTATAAACATTATTTTACCAATATGAATGCTATTGGACATATGGTACAATTTTTCCATGGGAGAAAACCATCATTCTTATGCTCCCATTGTTGCGCCTACAAGAAATGTCTACAGATGTTCCCTAGGGGGAAGCACTGCCAAAGTTGAGACTGTGCTTGTAAGTGGAGCCAATTCAGGGGAGTTAATTTGAACTGGTCACAAGGACAATTGAAATGTATTAACAGTGTCTTTCTATTAACAACACAGACGATTCAAGTTTTTATCCAAGATTTAAACAACTCTGTTGACAATTTTCTACAGATACCCAACATAGAGAAGGATGATATAGAAATGGAATTGAATGATGGACTTAAGGGTTAAAGTATAGTCAAACTATGTACCTGAGCTCCATCTATAATCTCTTGCCAGTATCCTGGCATGCAGCTAAATTACCTAAGAAGTGAAATATGACATTAGAGTTGGAAGAAAGGCACTATCTAAGAAGTTTAAAGTCTTCACCTAATTTAAAAATTTTAAATATTAAGATATAGGCCTGGAACATGACCATAGAATACTTCAAAAAATGAAACACTACCTGCTATATGTTATAATAATAAATCAGTGGTTTAGTGTAAAATTTTCCACAAAGACCTAGAAAATAGCATTTCTGTCAGAGACCTATATGAAGACTAGATTAATTTGGTGCCACTTTTGGCTCTTATTGCCACACTTGGATGAATTAAAAAGAGAGTGAGGACTATATGCCAAATAAGAACTTCAATGAAAATAAAATACCCAGAGAGCTTCATGATATTTTTCACCTAGAAAGACTTGGTTACCATCATGATACAACTAGGGGAATGAACACAACAGCAACTCAAGGAACACAGAATTTATTAAATACATAAAATTTTTCTTAAAATTACTTCAAACCTTTACAATAAACAAATGTAAACTTTCATAAATATGTAGTGTATGACTTCTCCCTACAATACACACAAAATGATAGCTATTGTTTTCTTAGCATCATCTTTGACCTGAGTTGATTGATCGTTGTGGTCCAAAATACACAATCTATAAATCTAATTTTAAAACACTTATACCTTCCCTGGTGCTTAAGGTACATTTTGATCCCTAAAATGTGTTAATTTTATTCTGAACAGAGAAAAAAAGTAAGGCAAAATGTGCTACCACTCTCTGAGACACAAAGATTATGACTGTATAATATCAGGCTCTAGATTTTTGCATAATTGTTCTTAATGATAATTTTCAAGAACTAAATAATATTATAAGTAATATTGCCCATTGCACACAAAGCTCCTTGGAGCATTCCTGGCTCTGCATGAGCAAAAGATGATAGAGATTTGCCTCAAAAGAAGGTGCATCTAGTCACTGTCCTCATCCTCAACAAGAGAACCAGAAATAATGCCACCTTTCCAAATAATCTTTGTGAGAAGTGACCAGATTCTACCAGCCTCAGACATGTCCTGTCACCTAGCTGTGATCACTTCTATTGTAAGTTATCTTTCCCAGAGCATTCTTCTTGTATAATTTTATAGCAACTTTTCTTGGAGAGCAGTCTTTCATCTAAATAAAATAAGCAAAAGAAAGAAAAATTTTTAAATCTCATGCAGAATTCTAGAGTTTTTAATAGAGTATCTATACTTTGACACATGCGCGCGCATGCGCGTGCGCGCGCACACACACACACACACACACACACACACAAATGGCCTTGTGCCCTTCTCAGCTTTATCTGTAATTCCTTCCTCTGAGCTTAATTCTTGTGGCTCTGTGGAGCATCTCACATAGGTAACAGAAGCACATGAAGACACTAGTTGGCTTGTCACTTCTCAGTGACACAGAGAGCACAGTTAACACAAAATGGAACAGGGTAAAAAACTTATTCAAAAATTGCACGGCCAGAATGATTTTTCACCATAGGTAAGTTCCTCTGTGGATAATTCCCACATTATAAAATTAAATTCCTGAGAAACTTTGAAGGTAGAAGTGGACCAATAACAGGGAGTTTTTACTTTTATTCCAGTCTTTGATGAATGAAGTCAAGCTAAGGCTGCCAGTCCCTCTCTGGGTCCATACAGAGGACCCAGTCTTATCATTGGATACACACATGCCACTCCCTGTGGCAGGAGGTGACACTAGCCCTGTGTTCAGTTATCAGCTGGCTGCATGTAGGTACACCTGCCTCAAGGTCACATTGGTCATGGATCTTTAGCAGAGCATTCAAAAGCATCTCTTTCTTCATTTCTTCTTATAATTACTCTTACAAATACTTTCCAATTTTTTTAGGGCCTTTTAATCATATCAAGTCAAGCCTCCTGGGATCTACGTCAGATTCAAACCTCAACAAATACAGCACCATTAACAAGATTCCACAGCTCACTCTGAATTTTTCAGATGTCAAAACTGAGAAAAAGAACACATCTCCTCCTTCTTCAGATAAAACTATTATTGCACCCAAAGTTAAAGATCGAACACACAATGTGACAGAAAAAGTAACCCAGGTAGGACACAATTTTCCTATCAATTTCAACTGTTTTTGAGGTTGTTTTCTGCACTGTAAAACACACCCTTTTTTGTTAAAGTGACTATCCAGTAGCGTAAGCACTTTTGTGCTCCTAATTATCTTGAGATATTAAGTGACTCTAATGTAGCAGATTAAGAAAGCTGTATTCTGTGCATTTATCTATTCCAATACTAAGCAAATTGGGCTCACTTGTTATTGCTGTCCCCCATTGCTGCAGAGGTTGTTAACCTGCTATTCATCATGTTTGGACACTTGCTGTTTTGTGCTAACTCCTGCATCAGTAAAGCATTTTTTAAATATGATGGATGTGTCTGTTGAAGCTGTAGGGACTAATTGGGATGCGCTCTTAACTGTGGTCTCTTTTTCTTCACTCAACTAAAGAGTCAGGTCTCATTCAGTTGACTCAAAGAAACAAGCTGTCTGAGATGATGAAAAGTCAGAGAGAAACAATGCATTTTACAGGAACACTAGCTTATTGTTTTCAGATAAATACTGCAACTTGAACAAGGGTAAAAAATTACTGTAGAGCAGAGTCCTGCTTCGAAGAATAGATAAAAAGGATTTTTACTTCTTATATCAAAGTACCAAACTAAGCAGTACCTAGCTTTTGCTTACAATGCACTTACATTGTTGGGAATTCGTAACTCTCAAATTTGTCAAGTAAGCAGTTCTTTTTCAAACAATTTACTTAGTATATTTGCTTAGCAAATCTTTGCATAAACTGTCCGCAACGTAAAGGCAAACTTGACCCCAATCTCTATCCTAAGCACTGGAGATTTTAAATTAATAAAGTTTTCCTGTAATTGTAATCACTATAAACACAATAGTTCTGTTTTTTTCTTTAATAACCTCTTATGTGTAAGCTGCAATAGCAATGGAAAGACTGTGAATAAGATGCAAATAGAACTGCATAGTCAATATTTATTTGAGATGAGAAATTAAACGTGCCATTCTTGAGAGCATTCCCCTCATGTAGTTTAATGTTTATTTACTAATGGAGCTTTCTACTTTTGCATTTTACTTTTCTTTACTTATATTTTGTAAAATGGTATAATATTGATAAATATGGGTAGTAATCTATTCTTTTTTTTAGGTTTTATTATTATTATTAAATCATAGCTGTGTACATTAATGCAATCATGGTAGTAATCTATTCTTATGCATGTTGTATTAACATCATTTTGAGAGCTTTGAATTTTATTTGCAATTATTTTTACCTAAAAAATTTGGTTTTTAAGAGATACTAATCATTATGTGGATACACAGAAACTAAGACACTTGAGAAGAAACAAAAGAGAAACTAGAAATATTAGTGTCTGGGTGCTGGAAGCAGCATAAGTGAGCGAAGGTGACTGAGTAGCCCAATGGGAGTAGTAGGGTCTACAGCAAATTGCAGAGTGCAGGCCCCTCTGAAGCAGACAGCCGCCACTCAGCTCCAGCCAAATGTAGTCAGGCAGAGATGCTTGAATGGTGAATAGTTCCAAAACTTCCATTTTGAGAAAAGAAGCTAGAAATCTAGAATTCAAATTAAACTCTTAATTTCTAAAAGTTGACACATTAAAAAATGCTTTAAACTCTTTAGACTGAACAATATGGAACAAAACACACATTAAGGCCTGTAGGCAGCCAAGTGTTATTTGGCCAAAGCTTTCAGACACTTGATCAACTAGAGGGGCCACCCGACCCTACATCCACTGTGCCAGAAGAGGCTGACACCCACATGAATCTGAGACGGCACCTGCTCTGGGGGCTTTCTCAGCTTAGTGGCATAGGAAACTCATATGTAAATAGCCATAAAGAAATGAATATTAATAAACAATATAGGCACACACATTAGGGAGAAAATAATTATGCTTTGAAGGAGAGTTATCAGAGAAGAAAAGGAGTTATCAGGATAAGACACTTAAGCTGCATCTAGAAACTCACTTACCAAACTGGATAGTTAAGTAATATTTAAAAAAGCATAAATGAGAATCAAACTGGCTTGTGTTTTAATTCTGGCTAAGTCATTCATTGTCTGCCATGGAGAGAAGTGCCACTTATTGTGTGACATTGAGGCGAGTTTCAGGCATGGCAGAATATATTCTCCAAGTTGATACAGGAATTAAATAGAACAGAAACATGTTCTTCATGGTATACACAAACACACACACACACACACACACACACATATATATATATATAACAAGCAATGTCAGCCATCATTATATTCATTCATGTTCTTGTATGACTCTTACCACATTCCTCACCATCTATGCAGGATCCCTTTACCCCTGTATGCCCAGGGCGTAGTGGAACACATGACAGAATGGACAAAATCAAGTTTTTGATGAATGATGAATGTATGATTGAGGGAATGTATGAATGAATGGAGGAGTTGGCCAAGGAAAGGGATTAGAATTCCAAGTAGCAAAACCATAAGAACAAAGTTATGGACACACAAAAGTCCATATGTCTTCTTAGAACAAGTGCTTTCATGGGCCAATGATAGGCTAGTCTGGAAACTTTCCAATCTAGAGGATTTTTTACCACCTTTTCATGTAAATGTCTTGGTTCTGAGTAAAATGCAATAGCTTTTATCAAAAGCTTCTCATCCTTTTACAACCAGACACCTTATCTTTAAAAGCCCTGTGAATTTTATATTTAGCTTCTTAATACAGGGTGGACATGAAGTTTGTGTGCAATTTAAAATAGTTTAACATAGTAAATTACACATGAACTTTATGTCCACCTGTATTATAATATTTGTTTTAACATTTAAAAAAATGTTTTAAACTACTGCTATAGACTGAATGTTTGTATCCCCACCAAAATTTGTTGTTTGAACACTAATTGCTACTGTGATGGTATTCGGAAATGGGGCCTAGGGAAATGAGTAGGTCATAAGGGTGGTGCTCTCATGAATGGGATTAGTGTCCTTATAAAAGAGACCAGGGAGAGCTCCATGGCCCCCTTCTGCCATGTGAAGATACAACAAAAAGATGGTTGCCTGTGAATAAGGAAGCAGGCCCTCATCAGACACTAACTCTGCTTGGCACCTCCATTTGGACTTCCCAGCTGCCAGAACTGTGACAGTAAATTTTGATTGTTTATAAGCTACCTAGTTGATGGTATTTTATTACAGGACCCAAAGGACTGAGATAATTACTGCCACTGAGTAAATCTGAGGCCCACTTTCCCTATAACTTCTCTTACTTTTCCCCAATTGTGGAGTACTCACCTCCCATTGTCAAAAGTACCCAAATTGGAAAGTTATAATACAGACAAAAGACTTTTATAGGGTTTTAGAAGATTATAATTCTACTATGCTTTATAAAGGATCAGTTTTTTATGCAATGTGAAAAATACAATGACTGGAAGGAAATTTTGGAGACAGGTAAATCACCTATGCTTTTATGGTCCTGGCCAGAAATGATGAGGAGGAACTGGATGAAGGCTAACAAAAGAAACTTTGGTGGTGGGGAGAGGTAGGTAGGAATACTCTACCTTTTCTTATAGCCCCCTTTAGTTCTCAGTAACAAGTTAACCAATTGTCCACATGTCAAACCAAACAATGTAGAAATAAAATTTTGAGAAATTCCTCCTGGAGATGTACCTTTTAGAAAGATCATTTAAGTACTTGAACTCAGAGCTTTCCTATATAAGTCTTTTCTCATTTCATTTTTGTGAAGTTTCTTTATCAAAGCTACTTCTGGAAGTTTTTTTGTTTGTTTTTTTTTGTTTGTTTGTTTGTTTGTTTTTGAGACAGAGTCTCAGTACGTTGCCCTCAGTAGAGTACTGTGGCTTCACAGCTCACAGCAACCTCAAACTATTGGGCTTACTCTCTTGCCTCTGCTTCCCAAGTACCTGAGACTACAGGAACCTGTTGCAGTTGTCATTGTTGTTTTAGCTGGCCCAGGCTGGGTTCAAATCCACCAGCCTAAGTGTATGTGGTTGGCACCATAACCACTGTGCTACAGGCGCTGAGCCGACCTCTGGAATTTTTATATTCACTACTTCTTATTACTGAAAGCAACTTGGTAATAATCCAAATACTCCTGTCCTCTGTTTATTGCCTTTGTTAGACCTAAGTAGAGATTTTCTGCATTGGCAAATTTTAGACTTATTTGCTGTAGGCAACCAGCAGTATTTTCTTAATTGAATGATATTGTTTTATGCATGTAACAGATTGGCATGACAATCCTTTCTTCAAAAAAAGTCAAGGTTTGTTCATAGATCATTCAACAGTACATTTTAAACACTCCTCAGTGTACAAATGATAGAAAAAGCCTAAATGAAAGGAACAATGAATCTCTGCTCACATTGTTCTGTCTCAGCATTTGTATTTTATCTCTATTAAACATTGAAATAGAATTGGCCAATCAGTTATCTGCCTCCCCAGCCCCAGTGAGAGTGAGTTTCTTATAGTAGGTACCATGTTGTCATTCACTCATCGTTCATGTTTTTCTTTATTCATTCAACAAGCATTAATTGTAAGCTAGCATATACAGTGCTAGATAATGGGAATTCATAGTTAATAGGCAAATTTTCTGCCTTTGAGAAGTCAGGAAGACAGAAAAGAACAGTATATAAGTATTACAATGCAATGTGAATTATTATACTATGGTTGAAAAAAGGGTGCAAAGGAGGCTAGGGAAGGAAACCTAATCTGTGTTGAAAGTTGAGGGTTGTGGTTGGGGAATATAAACTATTAGGTTAACTTTGAAATTTGAGAAGTTTCCAAGCTTATAAATAAGACTCTGGAGTGGGGGTTACTTTAGATAGTGATGAGTGGATGAAGCATGAGGTGTTTATATCACTAGTGCCTAGCATAGTATATGACACATCATGGGAATTTTACAAGATTCACATATGAAACATTGAAAGCATTGGGTAGAATTAAGAAAAAGTAAATTTTTAGTAAAAAATTCCCCAAACTAATGCCTGCTTTATAGATTGTTCCCTTATGGAAGATTTAAATTCTTGCTGTTATTTTGGGTTCACAGACCTCTTTTATTGATCTGAATGGGTCAAATTTATGGGATGCATCAGCTTTTTAGGCCATATTCCATCTGACCTTCTCTATTTGGAGGAAATAGAAAATAATTCTCAGAAGGAGTGTGTGTGTGTTTTTGGTTGTAACATAGCTGTTATAGACTAATGTGCAGTAATGTACATCTTTTGGAGGCACTGCCTTGGCTGCTCATTTCTACCAAATTCTAGCAGAATAGTGGAATGTAAACAGTGAATTGTAAGGAAAAGTGGAGAGAACAAAAAGTCTGCTTTATTTTCTATACAACTGCAGTTCTCAGTTGAGAATCAAATGCCTGGCTGTATCTGCCTTCTTTTAAATAAAGGTAAACCCAGATTTTGTGCTCTTGTATGATTTTGTAATTCCTTAGGCTAGTTCTAGTTCACATATTATGCTAATTTTGGAGATGAAATGTATCTTTTTATTGTAATGTTCAGCTTTGACAAGTTTGGTGTTAGATCACTCTCCCTAAACAAGCATGAGTATCAGAAGAGTTTAAGAAGATGGCTTTCCAGATCCTATTACTGTCTAGTCATGTCTGACTATATCCATCAATGCTGTAACAGAATTCAAGTAACAAGCTCAACTTGAACCACCTTGAGCAAACAATCAAAGAAGAAGGGGCAGTTTATTGGGTCACATTACTAAAAAGTATAATGGTGGATCAGCTTTGGGGCTGATTCTTTTTTTGTACAAATGATGACATTCTCTCTCCCTCTCAGTGACACTTTCTTCGGTGTTAACTTCACTCCCCACCTGATAAAAGCAAGTTCCTCCCACCCCCTGGCATCAACTAATGCTCATAGTTAGCGATCTGGTGAGAGGGCCTTCTCTCTTCCAGTGTCCATGTCATTCTCAGAGAAATAGGACGCTTATTGACCAAATTGGAGTCCATAGTCATCCTGGTGAAGGAAGAAGTATAACCCTTCTCTGACAACCGCATCAGAAAAATGGAGGAGAAGAAGGGAGGCTCTAAGAAAAGCGAATCAAACAACAGTGGCCCATTGCAAAGTTCCAGATAGGCATTCAGATTAACAGAGTCAATCAATATCTCTCTCTCTCTCTCTCTCTCTCTCTCTCTCTCTCTCTCTCTCTCACACACACACACACACACACACACATACACATTATGAAAAAAAAAGAAAAATCTCACATTATGTCATTATGTCCTGGGTAAGTTCTAGAGACACAAAGGTATAAAACCTAATATCGTATGTAAGGCACTCTGCATTACTTTGAGAGCCACCATATGGACAGTATATGATAATAGCATTTACAACTGCTAATGTAATAAATTCTGCATATTATGAAAGTAAGAGTAGTTTACATTCCCTTTAAACTTAGTATTGGTCAAATTATGATAAACTGGCCTGCATTACTTAAAGAGAAATATGTCATTAATTCAATGTAAACCCAATTTGAGATCGTCATAAAATAAGATATATAATGGAATCTAAATGAGCCAACAGACTTTAATCTGAAGAACAGAAGATAAGAAAGACATTCACTATTAGACTTCAAGTATAATTTTCCTATAGTGTTGCTAGGGAGAATACTCAAGAAGATGAGTTTAGGTGTAATCATAAAGAGACGTAGGCCACAATCAAGAAATTAGTGAATGTTTAAAAGGTTATACAATCTATGTAGACATCTGTGTAGAACTTTAAAGACAAAATAGATTCCCAATATTTAGGATTCATGTAAGTATACTTTTGAAATAAAAATAGAATTATTGTAAATATAATAATTTCTAACTTTTATTGAGCATTTCCTATGGGCCAGGCTTTTGCTATCAGTATCAATTTCAGTCTATATGATAGCCCCATAAGTTGGTACTATTCACATCATCCCACTTCATAGAGGAGGAACTGAGCTCAGCGAGAAGCAGCATATAGTAAATGGTGGAAACACCCTTCAAACCAAGGTCATCTGGCTACAAAAGTGAAATTCTTGGTATCTAAAATATACCCTCTTTGAGATTCTGCTCTGTTTCCCTATTACCTCAGCAGTTAGCATGGTGGTTGGAAGAATTTGTATTATTTGAGTATATCACCAGTATATCACAATCTAAGTGTTTAGTAGTAATTAATAAGAGAAGTGAGGCTGTAGAAATAGGAAGAAAATGTGGTAGATTTTCTCCAAAGCTTCTCAAACTCTTCAAAAAGCCTGTCAACATCACCCTTGATAGGGGAGCTTCCCTGTTGCCATTATCTCCTATTTAAGTTTATGTTTCATCAACCTTGTGCTAATTTTAAAAGAGAATACCAGGATTTTTGTTTTTGGTGGTGGTGTGCCACTCAGTTACAGGAAAAGTAGAATTACACTGATAAGGCTGACAAAACAAGAGCTCAAAGACTATGGTCTTTTATTGTCTACTGAACTTCTTTCATTGTAAACATGGCCACTGTCTCATCATTGCTATTCAGTGAGTCAATTTATACTTATTTTTGACAGTAATTCAAAACAAGTACTTACAATTTTGTATTTTTTCAGGAATGAAGATGGATTTGTAATGAAGACATGTTAATGGAGAAATAATACTGATTTTATTTTATTAGCTAGTGTTTGAAACTATCACCTCAGGCTAATAGTATAAAATATCTTACCATGTTCCATAGTTTCCTTCAAACTGGATAATTTAGTCCTAAATTTTCTTTAATGACAAGAATAAAAGTGACTTTTCTTCAATGACAGGATTAAATAAGACTTCCTGATTTAGAAAGTCTTCCAGACACAATTACAGGCTAAAAGTGATTTTACATATAGCAATATTTGTTGGTAATAATGTAATAAGTTAAAAATTAACACTTAACTAAAAACACTAATTTTCACCAGTTATTTTTATAAAGACTTGTTTTTTATAATTTCAAGAGTGAAAAATCAACAAAATTCATAATACTTCCACAGTATTATTAGTATGTTTCCTTAAACTTCATTTTGTATCTAAGCTAATTTAGATATCATGCAAACCTCAGTAAAACTGTACTGCTCATCTCGAATTGCCAGAAATAGTAAAAAATCACAAAATTCCAAATTAAATTTGAAATGCAATGCGGGAGTACAAAATTGTCTCTGAACACTTTCAATTTAATATGACATTAGTTTGGCATCTATTATCTTACTGTTATTTATAGAATACCATCAAACTTGGTTCAGCAAAGCAGCAATTTTCATCCATTGTTTTTCCCACATTCTGGGTTTCGTCTATAAACTCTGTCTATACTTGCAAATTGAAGTGAAAAACAATATATCTGGGTGCCACAATTAGGAGTAAACCACATTCATCAGGATAATTGTGGATTTAGTGTTTGCGAGTATTTACTAAATGTAAGTCAAACTGCTAGGTGCGATGGCTGATGTAAAAATACTTATTGCTGCTTTCAAGGGCCTTTGAGTAAAGATAACTCTTTGAGCTTCGAGTTCCCGGATTATGTTTTCTAGCCTTCTCTGGTCAAATAAATATATTTTATAATTGATCAAGTCAGTGATGAGGAAAGATAAAAAGTAACTATGGACATTTGAGTAGCAATTGACTGATGAAAGCAGGTTTTATGCTATGTACATATTAAATGAAATAAGCATATTAATATTTATCACTGTTCCGGATTAAAACATAATTTTATTTATGTTAAAATTACCTCAGTTAGCACAAAAATCATATTTCATGTTCTAGATGATGAAGGAATAACATAGCAAGACGAAACTCTGGTAGCTTTTATTTATGTATTTATTTATTTATTTTAAGACAGAGTCTCACTTTGTCTCCCTTGGTAGAGTGTCATGGTTTCACAGCTCACAGCAACCTCAAACTCTTGGGCTCAAGCAATCCTCTTGCTTCAGCCTGCCAAGCAGCTGGGCCTACAGGCACCCACCACAAGGCCCTGCTATTTTTTAGACAAGGGGTTTCATTCATGCTCAGGCCGGTCTAAAACTCCTGAGCTCAAGCAATTCACCAGCCTTGATCTGCCAGAGTGCTGGGATTGCAGGCATGATCCACCACACCTGGCCTCCCTGGTAGCTTTTAAGTCATAGCTTATAGGGGAGGCATTCATGTATAATTGTTTGGTTTTGTGTTTATCACACATTTTAAGATGAAGTGAGTTCAAAATATATTGACTCCTTTAAAAGTTTTGTCAGCCAGAGAAACCAGGTTGAAAATACAATGCTTAAAGTGAAGAAGTAAAAAAGGAGTGGTCAGAAAAGACAGGTAAAAATAATTTCTCTTGGAGTACATAGCTACAGCCTGGTTGCTATGACAACTGAGGCATGTGAAGATTGTGACTATCTGTTGCCAAGATGGCTCAGTTCTTTCTCCCCCTGTTGGTGTGATGAGATCCAGGACAGAAAGTAATGGGGTGGGGGGACAGAGAGAAAGATCCTTTGCTCTTGTGCCCTCATGGCCTAGGGATTGTGACAAGGCAAGTTGCCTAACGAGAACAGGCTGAAACAGTAAATATTTCATGTTTTACAGGACGAGAATTAGGCAAAGGATTTTTATCACACATAAAAATTCTGTGGCAGACATGACATTTTTATATACCCAAGCAGCCTAAGGCCTTGACTTAGGAAGTGAATTCAACCATGAGATCTTATTTAGGAAAAAAAGAATCCAAATAAAAAATTGAAACAAAATTAAGTGAAAGATCCACAGGCTATCTGGGTGGTAAGATTGGGGGTAATATATTTTCACCTCTAGCTCTACTTCTCTATATTTTGCAGATCTCATTTATAATGGAAAAATATGCAGTTAGATAATAAGCCCTCTAAAACTCAATTGTGTCTAAAGAGTTCATTAAAAAGCAGTTAATCTTCACAGAATTTTAAAACTCAAAGGAAACTTAGATATCATCTTCCCCAGAGTTTCTCAAAGTTTCCTGATCAGTGAAATCTTAGAGGACACACACTCTTTCTCTCTCCTCTGCCTTTGAATTTCAGTAAGTTTCAATAGAACCTGATGTTCCTGGATTTTTAACCATCTCCATCCCATTGTGACCTATGCTGCCACATTATTAAGGTCACAGAACTTGGAAAACGGGGACATAGCCCAGTCCTTTCATTCTACAGTTAAATAAGTTGAAAAAAGAATCTAGTATAAAACTGGGTTTTATATTTTTTCAATTGTTATTATAAGTTGTATCTCGTTCTGAAGATTTCTTAATGAATTAGTTTAGTTATACATTCTTGTGATGTTTTAATTACAACATTTTTGTTAAAAATGAAAAGATGTTAATTCTTATTTAAGCCATCATACTGGAGAAGCAAGCTTACTCTCAGGGATTAGCTACAGAGTCCACAGGGCCACTACTGTCATGTTAAATTAGTATATAAACTCTCTAAGATATAGCCTCCAAGAGAACTGGCCAAGGCCAAAGTACTATCAAGTATCTTTTTCTGAACACTAGTCTCACAAGGTTTACCTTGAAAAAAGTTGTTATTTTTTTCATTATCCCTTCTAGAAACTAACATAAAAATTTAATACATTAAAGGTTTTAAGAAGTCTTGAATTAAATAAAACTTTGCTTTATCCACTAATTTTCAAACTTTTTTGATGATAGCACCCACTTTTAATTGTTGGTTTATATAAAATACTAGTGATATCCGGAGGGAGGCATACACCTATGGGGGGGATTCTTTAGGAAATGTAGGTCTAGACAAAATAGTTGTTTCTAGACAACTGTAAGAACTGTATGTTCAACTCAAACATGAATGTGTTAGAAATTTTAAAACTCTTTTTTAAAAAAGTTTTCAATAAGTATAGGGCAGCGGTTCTCAACCTGTGGGTCACAACCCACAGGGACTGTATGTATTAAAGGCTTGCAGCATTAGGAAGGTTGAGAACCACTGGCATAGGATAATAGTGACCAGATGGGTAATGTGTGTAATAGGAATACACTTTTCCTACTTGTTTTAATAAATTCTATTTAGGTTTCTTTTCCAACCAAGTACCAAATATAGAACTTCGCATAGGAAACTGAAGCAAATACCATCTATTTTTTCCCTTTCTGTTTTAAGTATATCTATTACAAATACACCTGGGTTTTAATGCCTGCTGCTTTAGAATCATTAGGTAAAAAGAAGGAAAATGTGGGATGCAGGGTAATGGTGAAAAAAACTAAAGTGTCTAAATTTCCTTTCTGAAAGGACTGTAGTTAAAGCAGACTTTCTGCTGCATTTTAATGGCAGAGTTGAAATGGAGAACCCTCTTTGACTGTCCCCTTGTCCCAGTGACCTGACATTGGGGGTGGATATCCCCTTAATGGCCAGGGCAGAGGTGAAGTGGCTTGTGGTATGAGGAGAACCAGGTCACAAACCCACGTTATTTCCATACTTCCAGGGCGCCTCTCTTTTCTTTCGGTCTCCCAGTTCTTTTCTGATGTGGCAGGGAAAAAATGACAAAACAGTCTGCAGACAGATCTAGTTCTTGGTTCCTGTTGATACTTCTCACATTGGAAGTGAAGAGTCAAGCTAACAAATTCAAATACTATTATCAGAAACAGGGTCTTAATTTTCAGGTCATGGAAAAAAAAAACTCAGTGACATTGAGTGATCTGAGTCAAAAGAGAAAAAAGGAATGTAATGGGAAGAAATACTTTACTGCTCTTTCTTGATTGACTGGCAGCTGTCAGTTTAGCTGTACAATCCTGTTTCATGGTGATAAAATGTCATTTGTAAATTATGACCATATATTCATGGGTTTGTATTGGAAAGTAGAGATTTCGGGACCTTAAGTTTTCTTACCTGAAGGCACCTGAATTACTTTTAAAATTGATTATTCTATTACCTCTCATGCACTCTCTCTCTCTTCCTTTTACCATCATCAAATCCTACAACCCACTTTGTGTTTTAAGTAAAAACCTCTCCTCTCCTCTTCCTGTATTTCCTTCTTTAGAAATAAATTAATAACACTTGATGATCAGAGAGCTCTCTTTAATTCTAGTAAATGAACACTGCAAGTAAGAGAGTTCAGTATAAAGTTACCTGAAGAAAAAATATTTTCCAAATAACAAATATTACTTCTTGCTACTCTCTACAACCTGTTACTTGAAACTAGGAAAAACTAAAGCATAAATCTTACTGAGTATTAAAAAGAGATATCATTATTGTATTTAATATTTAGATCGTTATAATGAATTGAAATAACCCCTAAACATGGACTTCTGATTAGTTATTTAAAAATTTTGAATTCGTTTCTAACACAGATTCCTTCAAATTTGTCTGCATTTTGAAACCAAACTTTGAAGCTAAGGTAGAGAACAGAAAAAAATGGGACAAAAGGAAGTTTGATCAAATCTCATCTCTAGGGTAGCTTTGTTCCATTCTAAGTCTTTAAATTTTTGTTTATTCAAGATCAAGAAAAGCAACAGAGACACATATTTCATAGATATTATTTCCTTTTCATGTGTCTTAGCCCATTTGGTATTGCTCTCAGGGGTTAGCTACAGAGTCCACAGGGCAACTACTGTCATGTTAAATTACTATACAAACGCTCTAAGGAGTAATCTCCATTGAAGAGAACTCAAAGGAATGCCTGTTGTAAAGGAATACCTGAGCCGGCTAATTTATAAGGAAAAATGGATTTGGGGCTTAAGATCCTGATATCTAGAAAAGTTCAAGGGAAGGCATGTGCATCTGCAAAGGCCACAAGCTGCTTTCACTTGGGATGGAAGAAGAAGGGGAGCCAGCGTGGGCGGAGCCACATGACGTCAGAGGAGGCAAGGGGGAGGGGCCAGGCTCTTCTTAACAACTGGCACTCGAGGGAACTGGGAGAGTGGGAACTGACTCATTGTTATATGTATAGTGGCAAGTAGTCGCTTATCCACCAGGACCCAAACAGCGCTTATTGGGCCACCCCTCCAAGATTGAGAATCAAATTTCAACATGAGTTTGGGGGGTACAAACATCCAAACTATAGCACCATGTGATATTGTACCTAACTGTCATCAAAAGAATTATGTATGGATAAATTAAGATTCATGCTGACAATTGTGGTCTCTGGTTTCTTCACTGTGTTATTACTATGAAACTCTGTAGGAAAAATACGAAGCTGTCTTTACCAAATATAGACTGTCTTAATGTAAATGTCTAAATAGTTTTGAAACTTGTGCTTTTCAACATAGTAGGTGCCAAGAGGAGAATGGGGTTCAAAGAGACAGAGAATTGAGACCCAAACGCTACCCCAAACTGATTTCATATTTCAGCTTTCTCATAAGAATATGTGTGTGTGTTGAAAGACTTGATTTATTTACATACATCAGACACCCTAAATAAATTTAGTCTAATTCTGTTATTTATTCTATGCCTCCCTTTACCAAAACTGCTTAGACTTTTTCTGCTGTTGTTTTGAGACATACTCTCACTATGTTGCCTTCAGTAGAGTGATGTGGCATCACAACTCATAGCAACCTCAAACTCTTGGGCTTAAGCAATTCTCTTGCCTCAGCCTCCCAAATAGCTGGTACCAAAGGCACCAGCCACAACGCCCGGCTATTTTCTGTTATTGTTGTTGTTGTTGTCATTGTCGTTTAGCAGGCCTGGGCCAGCTTCAAATCCACTAGCCCAAGTGCACCTGGCCAGCACCCTAACCACTGAGCTATGGGTGCTGAGCCTGCTTAGACTTTTTTCATTGATTCTAGTCATCAAGTCCTGTTTATAGTGAGTGTTGCATTAAGCAAGGTTTACAGAGTCTCACAAATTGTTAACTTTACAACTAAGACTAAAAAGCCAATTCCTGAACCCTAGGTCCAGTGCTCTTTACATTTGGTACTTCCATTTGAATGCAAGGCCATTTTAACTTCTGTATCCTCACTTTTTTATCTAAGCTGGCAGACTGCCAGAATTCCAACAGCCTCTCCACCTGACTCCTCCTAGCCCTGATCCTCTTCTCTACAAGATAAATGCTTCAAGATGTACAAGCAGAGGTACCTGCAGAAGTGAGTTTCCACAACTAGTTAAAACCAAATACTCAAATAGGTCTTTTTAGAAGATGAACCCTCTACTATCTGACTGAAGAAAAAGACAGAAAATTAACACTGTAGGAAAACAAACTTAATTTTTTAACACAGCAACTAAACTTTAGATACTTATTACTCACTTCTCAGAAAAAGAATCTGATGCTTCTTTTGTGCCAACATGTATAAATGTAGAATTGATATTAATTGTCAAGAGATACAATATTCAAGTGGATAAAAAAGGAAACAAAGAAAACAGTGAACTTCTGTTCTTTAGGAAATTATTTTTATCATTGAAAAATAGGATTCTTAAATGTTGCCAAGAATGGTAATTCCACATTGCAGCATCTCACTTTTAATTCTGTGTGAAATTAAAATTCATTTAAAAAGAAAATACAGCAAAATACAGAAATACATGCTCCATGGATAGAAGAAATAATGTGAAACTTGATTTAACTAGTATGGCTCCCTGTCAACAGTTATTCGAAGAGGTTATAATGTCATATGTTAAAACCTATGTTAGTGGTTTAAAGTAAAATTTAAAAATTATTTCCTATCATTTTAATATGCAGACCTCTGTTTCCCATTCATATGGAATATTAAATTTGCTATTTAAAAATTTATTAATTTCAAGAATAATATTTCAGAATATAATAAGGTAAAGAATATAGTTTGCTATTTATTCTGTATTCTACTTTTATTTCCTTGGAGTTAATTCCTTATCCTCAGCCATCCTCAGCCCTTTAAAATAAATCCAGTGCACAATTATTGGTGAATAATAATTCCAGTAACATTCAGTTACAACAATAACAAGTATCTTGCTAAGCTGTCACATAATTATATTTATGAGATCAGTTGACATCTGATACTGTTTGTGAATCCGGGATAGATTTACAAACAGTTTAGATTTAAAGTTTAAGGTTTGTGGTGGAACCTTTTCTTTTTTCTATTTTCTTTTTTTGTTTGGTGTATCTATCTAACAGAGGAAGAAAAGACTCTTGATCAATCTATAAATATTACAAGAGCCTACTCTGCAATATTTTAAGCATCCCAAGGTTCTATCACTGTTGGAAGTAGCAGACATCAATATCATTCTCTTCTCTTGCTTTAACTTAATGTTTAACCTGAGCAACTTGCTGCCCACTTTGATTCTGGTTCAAACAGCAAACTTCAAGGTACTGGTATTATTTGCAACAGTTATTCCCAAATCTTAGAAAACCTTTATTTATTTTAATAGGTTAATTCTTTTGTTGCACTATCACCCACATGAACTAATTTTAATATATCCGCTGGAATCATGTCCTCCCATTTTCATGGAAAATACACACGCACACACACACATGCAGAGAGAGAGAGAGAAAGAGAGAGAGAGAGAGAGAGAACACAAAGATATTTGAATATTTCCTTTTGAGCTCTTTCTACCTTCCCTGTCTCTGTATTATCACTCCTCATCAGTACATAATCTCTGCTCTGGTCAAAGCGCCTCCTTTAAGATCCCTTGTCCTGGCTCGCCGCCTGTAGCTCAGGCAGCTAAGGCGCCAGCCACATATACCAGAACTGGCGGGTTCAAATCCAGCCCGGGCCCGCCAAACAACAATGACAACTACAACCCAAAAAATAACCAGGCATTGTGACGGGCACTTGTAGTCCCAGCTACTTGGGAGGCAGAGGCAAGAGAATCGCTTAAGCCCAGGAGTTGGAGGTTGCTATGAGCCATGATGCCATGGTACTCTACCCAGGGTAACAGCTTGAGCTCTGTCTCAAAAAAAAAAATCCCTTTTTCCGTTCATGCTAAGACCTACAGGTTTGCTTGCAGTGATTTCTAGACTAGCAATGATGCTGTGTCATCTTCTTTTTATATATCAAATCCTTCCATATCTGAGATCCAGATCATCTCCTGGTAAATTTGTCAGCCTTCCCAGCTTGCATGAACTTCTTCCATTCTTAAACTCTAAAGGCACACAGTCTATTTTTTACATTATACAACTAAACAAGTATTTTTTACACTGCTTTGCCTCTCTTAATAGATGGCTATATGATAATGATAATAAGCAGGTAAATAGATAAATATGTGTGCATGCTTGTGTCTTTATAATGAGTTTATTTTATCTTTTTAACTATGCCTTGAGAGAAAATTATAATATCTTTTTAAAATATTTCTCAAAATAACTAACAGTGTTCACTCAATTGGTAATCAGGTTAAATAAGATCCACATTTTATATAGTGCATATAGTACACTTCTGGCTCTCACAATACAAGTTTCTGACTTCTGATAATACTTCTTAGATGAGAGGAAATAAAAACCTCATGTATCCATTCCTATGACATTTCTTGTGTTCTTACCAAGTTCCAGGCAAATCAAATAAGATAAATGAAAGCTAATTCTACTTCTCCTTTTATATACTGTTTTTGCCCTTTCCATTTTACTTATAAAGAAAGAGGTAAAAAAAATGATGGGGAGACACAGTTTTGGATAGAGTATCTTAGATAAGCCCAGCCTGGACTGAATTGTAAGAGACTGAGACTCTTATTTCATTAACTCCTAAAGGAGGAAATGCACACAAGAGAATATCACCTCCATTCAAATTCTAGCCCCTCTCACTGCCCATGTTCTTGGTTGCATTGTTTACCCTTCTTTGCCTTAGATTCCTAATTTGTAAAGTACACATAATATCTCCATTTTTGTAGACAACCAATAAATGTTTAGTGTCAGTTCCAAGGCAAAACTGCAAATAATTCTGTCATTCTCCAGATATTTATGGAGCACCTGTTCTGAATAGAACACTGTATCAGATGCTCTGGTTATAACAGTAACACATCGCTTTCCATGGGCGGGCAGGCCTATGGAAAGAATAACAGACCATACATCAGAGTGTGACAAAATCTGTACTGTAAAAGTCTGCTATACTGACAAAGTCTACTCTGTCTAGAGGCGTCAGAGGAAGAGATGGCTTCAGGGAAACGTGAAGGATTGTGAGAAGATAGAGGATGTTAGCCAGGTGGAGACAGGGCAGTGAGGGTGCAAGGCAGTCAGCAGACGGAGATTGTCAAGCGAGTGAATTGAGGTGGCAAAGTCCCAGAGGCAACTGTAGGAAGAGGAACATGAACTTTCCACTTCTGAATCACCCTTCTTTTCCTACCCCTTTTCCCTAATCCCTTACACTTATTAACTCTATAAACTAGACCAATCTTGCAAATTTGTTTTCCACTTCACAATGTTCCCTTTGTGTCATGGATGACTATCATCCGATAGACTACCCAATGTTCTAAAGTAATACACAGGATTATAAGTAGAGTTCATTTAAAAATAACCTCCCCTCACCCCAGTTCTTTTCATTGTAATAAAAATCTGTGTTTTCTGAATGCTGCTAATTTGATCAGATTATCTCCCGTAATAAAAGAAAGGTGCAAGAAAAGCAGAGTTTTGTTAGCACAGGGATATATTTGCATCTTGAAGGAGAAACTCATTAAAATTTAAATGAATCTTTTATTGATGAAACACGCAGGAGGGAGGTAAAGGGACAGCAGGAGAAAGAAATGTTGTAATAGCAGACCTTCTGGGTCTATTCACATCCTCCCAAACTCCCCACCACTACACCTTCTTCAGGCACCACCCAGCTTTACTGCATAATCATTTTCCTTTCTTCACCTTCAGAAAGAGTTAGGGACTCATTAAAACAGCCTTCTCCTGAAAAGGGAGAATTAGTTGTGATTCAAAATGAATTCATGAATGTAGTAGGGTTTCCTGTGTTCACTGTAGACAGAACCATTTGCGATTTGGTGAGGAAAAACATGAGACATGAATATACCATAGGTCTCTATTTAAAATACAGTGGAACCTCCATAGTTGACCACCTCCCTGCATGGACTACCTGCATAGGTTGACCTGATTTTCATACACTGGACATGCACCACATGTACTAAGGTCTAGTTCCTTAGGTTGTGTATTTATATATACCTTTATATATTGACCAGTCTGGTACAGTTCCTTGAGTGGTCAACTTAAAGAGGTCTTACGATAGTAATATTTCATTAATACATAGATTTAAAAACAGCAGAATTCTTATATTAACTAATCTGAACTTTGTTTGAGATTTTCTTTCCTTTCCTGATGTCTTAAAACAGCTTCATTGAACTCTTAAGGAATGATGTTCCACTTGGCAGAATTGTTCTTCCCAGAATACATGTGTAAAATCTTCAAATAAAAATCTAAGATGACATTGTCATGAAGTAGAAATTAAAATAATTCTGTCTCTTATTTTGAGGATCAACCTGCACTTATTTCCTTTCTAATAAAGACTAAAAATTAGAAATTAATGAAATTTTAAAAAAAGTATTAGGACACACACACACATTTCTTAATGTTGCCTCTAGGATTTAATTTTGCTGTGTCTATCCTAGGAGACATTATCTATTGCATTTCCTCAAATAAATACTCCTTGATTGCTTATTTATCTCAAGAGCATAATACAGATTTCATTTCTAATCTTTAAAAGGTAAAAAAGGTACAACATATGTATCTCCATTTATTCAAATGGTCAAAGCTAAGTAAATTCTCATTTGGTTGAGTTTTGAATTATGTTTTGGCTACTGATCATTTGTTCTTATCAATAAACATACATGTTTTCTTAGAATCTATAAAAATTTATAAAGTTTGTAAGCCTTCAGTCTCACCAGAAATCCAAACTCTGTTACTCCTGTAACATAAAACTTTTAACCAATACCCAGAGGTATTATTATTTATCAGCATTTTATTTATTGTTAATTATTATTATTTAGTAATAAATAATTACCATTAGTTTTAAAAAATAATTTGCATTCACTTTATCAATAAATATAAGACATAAATTCAAGGTATTGAATTACTTTTTAGATAATCTAAAAGAAGCCTTTGAATCATCATTTTCCCCATTCCCCTTACCTGGGTTTGTTCTATCAGTCAGAAGTAGAATTTTCTAATAATTGAGTCATTCCCGCTGACCTAAATTTAGTGTTGTATTGTACCCTGTCCCCTCCTTCATAATTTCTGTGAACAGACCCGAAGCTTTTAAAATAAAACGTCCTCATATGTTTTATTTGTGTCTGTTCTGCTTCCTTTTCTCAAAAGCACCAGGAAAGCCCGGGGAGTCACGATGATTAAGAACATGTTCTAGACTTTAACCCGCTCTCTATAATGGGATACATTCCAGAACATAAAGGAAACTCTGAAGTAGGTCAGGAGCTTTAACTGCCTGAGGGCTTACCTTACACAGAAGGCAAGCAGGTGGTTTGAAATTAAATTAGCACCAGAAACTTCAATGAATCATGAATCTGTGACTTCATATTGGACGAAAAGATGGGAAAAATAAGAATACATCACATAAAGCCTTCAACATTTCATTCACTCAGAATTTGTAATTTTGAATTTGCATCAATTCATATGAAGACTTGGTTTGAAATAGCTTTGTGTGTTCCCTGAACTGGGTTGTGGTGGGGGGAGGAGAGAATTTGCAAAATGAATAAAGGAAATATTTCGCCTAAGAGATTAAAAACCGACAAAACACCTTCCAGGATTACTTTAGAAGAGTCAAGGTGCTAATTATAATTCATTCTTATTATGATTAAAACATTGTATCCAAGTTGATTAAATCGATAAGATTCTCACCACTGAAGTAACACCTAATGTTTCCTGACCTTAGAAGCAGATCATCACAGACACTGGCTGGACAGTCCACTGGCAAACTTCCACTTCTAATGGTCTGTAGTACTATAAGGAACAATTAAGTAGAAAGAAATGGAGTATATGAAACTGGTCGTGGGAAATGAACATAATTTCTTGCAGGAGAAACCTAGATCAAGGGAAAGGCTGGAAGCCTCAAGGCGTTTCATCTAGGGAAGGGAGACCTTCCCAAGGCCCTGCCTGATGAGCTTTACCAGTGCCTAATCTCACCTCCACATACTTCCACTCTACCTAGCCCACTTCACCGCAAAGGATACCTTCCTTAAGCAGAGTTAGTCACCCTGTTTCACACTCTCATACTGTCTATTATCTTCTATTATACATATTACTTCTTTTATTATTTTTATTCTCTTCTATAACTTTATATTACACATTGATGATGAAATATTTATTTGTGTCATGCCATGCCATGCCAACTAGTGTAAAAGCTCCATGAAGACAGAGACTGTGGCTTTTTTGTTTCTCACAATTTTTCCAGTGTCTGTTACATTTTGCAGGCACTGCATAAGAGTCAGGTGGGTGTGTGGATAGGTGAATGGATAGAAGGCTATATAGGAAAGTCAGGCAGATGTTTGAAGAGGCAAGGCAGGCTGAGAATGCTACCATGTCCCCTCCCAAATCACTTATGGGATTTGACTTTTTTTTTTTTTTTTGAGACAGAGTATCACTTTGTCACCTTGAGTAGAGTGTCATGGTGTCTTGAGATAAAGTCTTACTTTGCTGCCTTGGGTAGAGTGCTATGGCATCATAGGTTACAGCAACCTCAAACTCTTGGGCTCAAGCAATCCCAATGCCTCAGCCTCTGGAGTAGCTGGGACTATGAGCGCCTGTCACAACGCCCAGCTACTTTTATAGAGACAGGGTCTCACTCTTGCTCAGGTTATTCTCGAACTCCTGAGTTCAAGCAATCCACCCACTTGGGCCTCCCTGAGTGCTAAGAGAAAAGCATTTCATCCAGTAATAGAAGACTGAAAATAAGCAGGCATTAGAACAAAATACTTTTTGTAGAGTTCATAATATTTTTGTTTCTGATGTGCATCAGTATTATTCCCTGTGAAGACAGAAATGAGAGGCTGCTTTTTTTAGGCCCTGCCTGCTGGGGGGAAAAAGTACAACTTCCAACATTTAAAATCCCTCCTTCTATGTTCTGTCTCTGAAGCCCACAGGAAAGACCCTGCTGACTTTTTTGCTCAAGCCAGCTTGCCCAGGGAGACAGAACTGGAAAGGGTGCCAAAGGGAGAGCGGCTGGTGAAGCTGCCAGGCAGCTTGGAGCTCCACAAGCTCTGGATCTCTGCTTGACTTCTGGGTCCCCCTCTTCTCTCCCCTCCACAGCGCTGCCTGAGCCTGGACTCTCTGAGGCATGTTGAGCGCGGCGGCGCACTTGGCGCACATGCGCACAGGGCTTTATCACCTTCCTGGAGAGTCCAGGCGGGTGGGTAAAGAGATATACCACGGCAGGAATATCTGCAGAATGTTAGGGATGATCATAAACATTCAAGATGTTGCCTTTAACTGTTCCTTAGTGCTGGGTTAGAACTTTGCACTTCTCTTTCACTATTGTTCTTCTTACTGCAGTTAGGAAACTTCTGAAAAATCAGTTTAAATAAGTGCTTCTGAATGGTAAGGTTTACATGCCTAGCTGAAGGCTTAGCCATCCTATTTCCTAATTTCTGAGGTAACTGAAACATGAATAAATTTGATACCCCAGGCTGCAAGCTTTTGCTCCTGACTAGTGCACATTTTTATCACTATAATATAAAAGTTTACATTGTTGTGTTTCTACTAGAGTTAAAAATAGGATCTTATTTTTTGAAGGTTCACATTTGCAAATATTCCCTGGAAAGGTATTCTTTCTTCACCTCATAAGGAAATGACACTTGATGTACCATTATTATTTATGAAAGATGATAATAGGGATTAACCTCTGTTTTATTGATTATCTCAAGTTTATTTACATTTAAAAATATTTTGAAGTTTACTTAATAATGTATACTAATGAACCTATAATATTAACGATAGAACAAATGATACATAGCTTAGTAAAATGGAAATAATTTAAAATGAACTAGCAAGAAAATTCTTCATTGGTTTGATTCATAAGTTTTATTTTAAATGTATATTACATTAAAATATAAAATCTACTCTAAGACTCAATTCTGTTTCTGCATCCATCTTTACACTCGAAATTTGCTTTATATATAAAGTTTCAGTGTGATTTTGATAGAAACCTAAGGACATTATTTCAGCAAGTTTCTCCAAAAACTGCTGAAGATAGATAGAATCAATTTCATTAATGGGCAGCAGACTCCTTCACTAAGACGCCAGTCTTCAGGAGGCCTTGTCTGAGTTCTACATGTGCAGGACAAGTCCTGACACTCAGCTTTCCTGACGGCACGAAGGGTACTCCACAAAGGGTCTTCTCCAGTCGTGGTTTTCTGGGTTAATGTCTTCTGGGTTGAATTATCTCACCCATTGATTGCTGCCCTGGGAGTTTCAGTGTTCATAAAAACTAACAAACGTCCACCAGACAAGCATCAGCAAAGCCCAGCTGGTTCTTTGTCCCCCATGGGAAATTTTCTCAGTTAGAGCTTTGTAATTGTTTAGTGCATGCAGCTGCTGCAGTTTCAAGGGTGCCAGCTCATCTGAGCCAACTGTATGCATGCAGCCATGACTCATGAGGCTGAGAAAGTTCGCCTCACAGGTGGGTGGGGGCCTTCAAGGACTCCATTTTAAATTTGCCCTCTTCTTTGTCAACTAGTTGGGTGATAATACATAGTGAAAGGTGGTTATTTAAGGGGTATAAATATCCTATAAATTTGCCAAATTCAGCTGTAGGTGTGCATAATAATCTCATCTTTATCAAAAAGCATTTGCTGTATGTAACTCAACAGTTACTTGGCTGTAGTATACGTGGTACAATGCCGACTATATTGTAAGACTTGTGGTTTCTTATATCCACACAAATATGGGGAAAAGAGCTGGCATCATGTCTGGAGTGAGGGACAATCTGGGTGGGGCCTGGGAATGCAAGCACTGGCCTCATGCCACACTAGGCAGTGTAGGGTTCAGTAGCTTGATCTTCTCAAACTATTTTCAAAATATGAAAAATATATTTTGTGAGAAAACATATTATTATGAGGCAATTTGAGGCCTTTATTGTCAATTAGAGATAGTAATACTCTCCTGGAAAAATTCTCGTAAGTGGTATTTTGGATACAAATGGCCTCTTAAACAGTGTCAACCTGCCATGTCTATGCCAAGTGTCTTCAGGGTCTTGTAGTATGTATGATGGTAGGGTGAGAGTTCGTGACATGTTATTTATCTATTGCTGAGTAACAAATTAACCTAAATCTTCCTGTCTGAAAATAACAAGCATGTATTGTCTCACAGTTTCTGTGGGTCATGAGTCAAAGAGAGACTTAGCTGGTCTCTCACAAGGCTGAAATAAGGTTTCAGTCAGTGTGGTCACAGTCACCTCCAGGCTCTCCTGGGAAAGACTCTGCTCCCAAGCCTGCCCACTAGGCCACTGGCTGGCCCCAGAGGATTTTCTTCTGAGCTTACTCATGTGAGCTTTCCAGTGTGGTTGCCCCCAAACTGTGGTAGGTGGCTTTCTCCAGAGCAGCAAGCAACATAGAGGGAGAGAGTTCACAGAGATGGAAGCCACAGTTTTTTTATGACTACAAGGTGTCCCAAAAGCTACCCATAAAGTTGCCATACACAGGGAAATGGTAGCTAAATATTCCTTTATTTATAAAATACTAATTATAAAATTTTATAGTTAAGAATTATTCTCTATGTGTTGTCCACTTCTTTGTAAAATTTTGTAATGAATACAAAATACTACCTGTAAATAAAGGTATGTTTGGCTACAATTTCCCATTTCCCCTATATGGGCAAATTTGGGGACATTCCTTGTATTAGGAGTGACATTTCACTCTGTTATATTCCATCCATCAGAAGCCAGTCAGTAGGTCCAGCCCGCACTCAGAGGAAGGGATGACACAAAGACGTGAGTCCCAGGAGGCAGACACCACTGAAGACCAGCCCAGAGACTGCCTACCACATGAAGGGACCATCCTAATTCACGACCTTGGCATTTTTGTCTAGAATTATAACAACCACTTCTAATTAGTTTCAGAACTTTCCATTTTTATCCACTCCAATCAAACTATCTTTCCTATGGCAAAGAATTCCATAAAAACTGCAAATCTAATCATGTCATTTCACAACTGCTAACAACTATCCTCAGGAGACTATCTAACCTTCTCTTATGACCCTCTATAGACAGTGCATAAAGACAGTATTAAATGATCTTTAATGTCATAAGCTCTAAAGCCAAGCTGCCTGGCTTCTAATCTTGGCTCTACATGTTTTCAGTTTTATTCCCCAAGGCAAGTTTGTTAACCTTATGCAGCATCAATTTCTTCCTGGAAACCTGAAACAGTAATAATGCCTACTTCATAGGATTATTATGAGAATTTAATGAGTTAATCTTGTGTAGCTTTTGGCACAGTGCATGGTAAATAGAAAGGTCTCCACAAGGGTAGGTTGTTTTTAAAACTTTGCCATTTAATCTGCAGCCATTTCACACCATACCGGCCAGCCCTGGCAACCTACAGTGCTGAGCCAATTTTGACACCTTACAAGGCTACTTCCCTTGTCAGGAAAGCCTTTCCATCACACTCTTTTATCTGAACAACTCCCATTCATCCTTATAAAGATGATCCAGGGACTTAAGTTTTCCTATGGAAAGATTTAGACACACACACACAATTCTGACCTAAGTGGCCCTCTTCCTCTCCCTCAGTTCCCATGCCTAACTTTACATGGTGTTTCCCACACTGTGTTGTCAATCTGCTCATTTGTCTATGGCCCCTATTCAAATGCGAGCTCTTCAAAAGAAAGAATGAATGAATGAATTTCTATCCATACAGCCTATCCATGTCAGGCATATAATATGTCCTAAATAAATGTGAGCTGAATGATTAATAAATGATTTATCTGAGAGATTTCTGATGCAATCTTCTTCCTTATGAGATAAGACAATTAAGTTGAGGAATTCATCCTAGAAAAAGTGCTACAAATGTCATAGCTGAATATCAATATGGTCACCTTCAAAGTACTCTTCTTGGGCCACCTGGTGGCCAAACTGATGTTCAGCAATGAGGTACGTAGCAATTTACTATGATGAGTTCACAAACTTAATTGTCAGGCCTCATATTATGACAGCTCTGATAGCCATTCCAGAAAAAAAAAAAGTTTCAAAATTGCTTTGAAGGGTGGACTGGGTGCTGGGGTCAGTGCATAGCTTCCCAAGGAGAGTACTTCAAAGGTGAGGAATGTAGCATTTTTTTCTAGGATAAATTAGACAGCTTAATTCTCGGACATAGTTCTTGATCCTGTTTCTGAAACACAGTTTTTAATCCCTTTACCCTAGGTCCCGGTTCCATAAAGATGTCTCAAGTTGGCTTTGAAAAGGTAGCTGCCCAAACTAGAGTTATTTAGATCAAAGAGTGTTCTCCTCTTCACTTGCAGCTCCTAAGACATAATTTAGATAAAAGTCAATATTTCTTTCACTGACTTCCTCTTATTTAGAGTTTTGAAGTCTATAAATTCATAATAACTGCTTCATTTCACAAACCCAAACTCTGCAGACAGGCATTTAAAACTCCACAGAATCTGCTCCCCAGAGACCTTTTCACCCACACGCTTTCTAAGCCTCCTTCCTCTGCCTGCTTTCATACTCATGCACACACAAACATACACACACGCTGAGCACACACAGAAGCATGAATGCCCATACAAACGCACACACACACAAACACGCAAATATATACACTGGAGGCCAATGGCATTGAATTCACTTTAGATGCTTACTAAAAGTCAGATTCTTGGGCTCCATCTAAACTCAGAGGGCAAAGAGCAAGAAATCAGCCTTGTGACAAAGTTCCTAGGTAGTCCTTATTCATAAAAAGGGGTTAGGACCCTACCCCTCATCTCACTGAATGTTTCCACCAACATTTCTCCAAGCTTTGTTAGTGTTGCAGCCCCTTTCTGAAAAGCATCTTAGTTTCAACTGAAAAACAAAAACAAGAATGACTTACCCTTTAAATTTCACTCAACTGATACTCTTTTCAAACATCCTTAGAAGTAAATTAATCCTGCTTAATTGGCCCTTAGTACACTGTGAATATTTTTGCTTTGTGAATTCACTGACCAGGTCAGCTCAAAAGCACCTAGAATGCTCTTTTTTCCACTCTTGTGTCTCAGGGTCCAAAGCACAGTTGTTGACCTGTCAATGTTCCCTGAAGATTTAGCTATTAATAGGCTTTTGTAATGAAGAGCAGGGGCTCATTCCTATAATCCTAGCACACTGGGAGGCCAAAGCAAGAGAATTGCTTGAGGCCAGGCATTCAAGATCAACCTGAGCAATGCAGTGCTACCTTGGGTCTACAAAAAAAAAAAATTTAAGAATCACCCAGGCCTGGTGGCACCCCATACAGTCCTAACTACTCCAGAAGCTGAGGTAAGACCATCGGAAGCCCAGGAGTTTGAGGTTACAATAAGCCATGAGGACACACTGGCAAAACAAAATAGGCTTTAGTTCAATACTGTTGGCTTGTATGAGTTGGTAAGACTTTACTTTTTCAACACAACATACAATTTCATAATAGTATTTCGCCATTATGTGCCACGTTAACTTTTCAAATATATGAAATAAAGAAAAAATAGCTTGCCCAAGGTAAAGAAATAGAAGACAATTAAATCCTTCTGCCAAGATTTCTGTCGATAACCTTGCATGAGTTGTGGTAACTACCTAGAAACAAGATCACGTGCAAATTTCATTTATGTTGGCTTAAAAACTGTATTTGTTAGTAAGTCTGACCATAAGGTCAGATTGTGTTGGATTCTTATTTATATTTTAGGTCCCAATTATTTTAATGCTTTTAGAGCTTTGAGTTTGCTGCTGAATTTGTCTGCTCTAATTGGAACTTTGAGTGTGTCAGGTGGCCAGTAATCAGACTCCTCCAAGTTAAGAGAAACAGATGTCCAACACAGTAAAGTGGAACCAGGCTGGGGTGACTACTCCCAGATGGACAGGACCCAGGAGAGTGAGCATCATAAACCCGACGAGATCTGGGGCTGTGGTCTGATGTTTGTGTCCCTGCTAAATTCATGAAGGGAACCACGCACTGATATGGTGGTATTGGGACATGATGCCTTTGGGAGGTAATTAGGTTACGAGTGCAAGAGTCATCAGGAATGGGGTGAGTCCCTAGAAAAGGGGACCCTGGGATCTGCCTTGCCTCTTCCTCTAAAGATGTGTGCCTTCTTGTGAACCAGAAATCAGCCCTCACCAGACAGAGTCTGGTGGTGTCTTCATCTTGGACTGCCCAGCCTCAGAACCATAAGAAGTAAGTTGCTATTTTATTTTTCATAAGCCCCCACCCAGTCTATGGCATTTTGTGATGGCAGCCCCAAAAAGAGTAAGTCACACAGGTCCTGGCACATAAATGTACAACTTCACCAGCCCAGTGAGCATGGTGAGTTACATTTAGATTTCAGTTGACATATTGATTTCCCCACCTTTGGTAAAAGAACCAATTCAGCTTTTCAGCAACAAGGTAACTTCTTCTGCTGACTGAACTCTTCCCTAAAAATAGGCAGCCAGCACACAGCTTTCCAGGTCTCAGTCAGAGTAGACTCCTTTAGGCTGTATGGTTTTTCTTACTATGTTGTGAATTTTCAGAACAAAGCCTTCCACTGCCATAGGAAGGAACTAAAATACATCCTGTAGTCACATGGAATTATTTGGAAATGACATACTAGTTATGGTAATCCACTCTTTCCCTCAAGAACAGATACAAGCAAACTTTCACTGAAATGAAGTTATCACTTCACTGGCAATTCCTTCTGTCTTAATTATTCACTACTATTCAGTTTGATGCTTAATATATTTAAATTACTTCTCCTCCTTCCACAATCAACGTATTAATAATGTTAGCATCCAGTTAAGTTGTTCTAAAATTGATTGGCAATTAGATGAATTTGAGTATCATAGCGGAGTACAGTCACTTAAAGCCCATTACTTCTCAAATGAAACAAGGAACCAAACTAGGTTACTAGTGAAGTGAAACTACACAAGATGACAGTCTAAGCTGGCACTTGCTTTACTGGAGAATGAATCATTCCAAATCTACAAGATATATAACATGTCACAGAAATGTGTTTTTGGTATCTTCTAAGTTATTTTTCATGCTACAGTAGTGCCTGGCAAAGTAACCTACATTGTCTTTTGTTATTTTCAGATTCTAGACAGCATGCCAACATTGATCTATGAATTAAATTTATAGACTTATTTGGAACAAAATTATGAGATTATCTCCTAACACTGAGTTAAAAGTGACAAGGAAGTAGATGCAGTTGATTAAGCAAAGAGAGGTCAGAGAAGGTTCTCCACAAACAAGATGTTAAATTTGACTTCATGCAGCACTAGGTAAATTCTGATTATTTTCAGGGGTTGGGTTTAGTTCAAAGAAACACTTTATAATATGAACTATTGATAATAAATTTGAAAAGTAATTGATAGTGACCAGTCTATCATTTAAAAAAATAGATTCCTCCTTTAGATCCACAGCTACTTAAAAAATCATAGAGAAAAAGATAAAATTTGGATGAGGGAAAGTCCAACTGCACAAGTGGATACATATTGATATGATAGTGGATTTTGCAGTAAATGTATAATATTAATATATGTGGTTAACCATAGTCAGATCTCAGATCTTGCCTATATCCTCAGCAGGAATGCAATGCTCACCAGTACTCTTCAGGACTCACTGAATTGACCCTGCACAGAACAATATCTTTGTAACCAAAATGATTGATCTGAGGCAGCTTTTACTGTAGCACAGTTGGGTTAATCACAAAATACACTCAGACAGAAATCTTTATATTCAGAGGCCTGCCGCTATTAAGTCCTGTACTGCCATAGCAAGTGGCTATAGAATGAATGTATAGGACATATATGTATGCTTTAAGAATATATATTTATATATTTGAAATCTCAGTAAATTTAAAATATTTACATAAGAAATTTCCTTTCACCCTAGAGCTTGAATTCAATATCACCAAACACTGTAACTTCTCTTGATTAGTGGAAAAATTTACAGTACAGAAAGTGCAATAACCATGAGTATCTCAGGGTACCAGGCTGGAGTGGACAATTTGATACTTATTTCAATCCACATATTTTATTACTGAGATAATTTGTTTCACAATTCTCTCATACTCTAATTGGTAGAGCAATGCTTTCTGGTGACACTGGTAATATATATTGTCCATGACAAAATGAGTGGAATGAAACAACAAGGTTTACATAAAGCTGAGTGTACTTATTTAAAATGATTGTCTTTTATCCTAAGTATTTGCCCTTGCCCTTGCCAATTTTTTATCTTAACAATCTTCTTAAAAATAATCATGATAGAGAAAGATATTTGCTTTTCCCAACATACATAATTGATTAAGATCTCGGCAACCCTATGGAATACCTATTTATTTTTTAATTTTAATTTTTTTTAATTTATCAAATCTAAGAGTTGGGGAACCACCATTTAAGAGGGAAGCAAGTATAGAATGTCCATTCTATATTCTACAGACGAGAGGCTTAAACAAATTTACCAATAGAGAAAAATCAATATGAAGAATTATTTATGAAATAAGCTACATTAAAGGACATTGCTCCTGTTTACCATGTTAAAATTAATGAGAGGTCTCCAAGGAAACAATGCATGTCTTTTGTTATTCGTATATATCTAACAAGAGAGGAAGTAGCGGTTTTTAGCTATATTTGGAAAAGCTGGCATATTTTATCTAACAGTTAGATGTAAATGCTATAAGGATAAAGAAATCAAGGAGATTTGAGCATGGATGTGATTACATTATGACACATTTATTAGGCTAAAACGTTACAGAAAAAAGTGATACTTGTCATCAGGAGGCACAAACTGGCTTGATTTCCTTTTGTTCTTTGTCACTTGCATAACACTTTTTGTTTCAGTTAGGAATTATTAGATCCATGCATCTCCCCAGGAGGCATAGATAGTCTTCAAAAAGCTTAGTAGTTTTTTTTAAAAATGCCAAAGCTAAAAGAATTTCTCATGAGATATAAAGCATAATATCAGCCAAAATGAAATTTAGGACCATTTAGAATCAAGAAAAATTACCTCCTAGGAAGATATCCCTTTGAGATGTGCACAAAAATAGGAAACTAATGAATCTTGGGTGCAAAATTGTGCTTCTACAGTGAGTCTTCCAAATAAGCCAGAATGCCATGTTTAGTAATATTTCTTTTCATGTATTTCAGATGATTCATGGTATTTATTGGTTTAAAGTTACTTAAAAGATCAAAAGTGATTTTCTCTTTTTTTACTTAATTTTCATAACTGTGTGCATTTATGGGGTACAATGTGATGATTTGGTATACAATATGGAATACTTCAATCAAACTAATTAACATAACCATCACCTCACTTACTTATTTTTGTGGTAAGACATTTATAATATACTCTTAGTTGTTTTGAAATGTACCCTTGCATTGTGTACATGAGGTGAGATCCCTCCAAATACCCTCCCTCCATGCCTCTCCCCCCTTCCATGCTCTCTTTCCCCCTTCTCTCTTTTTTTCTGGAGTATCTTTGTGCTGTCAGTACTATTATGATAAGTGATTTTCTTGAATGTACTAGATCAAGAGTCCTCAGCATGACTTTCAGAGATATTAACTACTAAAAGACTTTGGTTGATAGATGATTAACAAAAAAGATAGCTATTTCATTGGTACATCTAGCCAACATTTAGATATAATTCTTTCTTGACTGTGATGGTATCAGTCTCAGATTTACTCCAAGATTCATATGGGTTTTCAGTAAAATACTTGCTTTGTTTTCTCAAATAATGTAGTTAAAATCTAACATCATTTTTTAAATTTTTTCTTATTATATAGATTTTTCCAATAATTTTTTTGAAGTTGAATTACCCCTTTTTAACCTTTTCAAATTGTTGTTTGTTTTGTTTTTGTTATTATTTGAACATGGAAGGGGTATTCAGATTTTTACTAACTGAGTTACCTGTACAATATTTAGGAAGTACCGCATTTTTGAGTCCTCGCAAGACATTTTTCAAAGGACCTTTCAAATTTTAAACAACAAAAAGTAATTTCTCCCATAACCAACTTCATTCCCCTTAAATCATATGTCACATGTTAATCATCTAACAGAAAATGTAGATTGAGTACTTGGTTCTGTTTACTGTATTGAATATTTGGACCTGGGCAACAATGGACATGGGTAATTTGGAGAACAGAAAACATAAACAGCATGATTCAGGCCATCAGCAGCTTAGAATCTAGTAAACCACTGTATAACTTAACTCATACTTCTTTTTAGCAGAAGTTTGATTTCTGTTAAAACTTTTTACTATGGATAGAAGCAAGGAAGAAAGGAAAAGAGGGAGGGAAGGAAGGAGAGAGGGAGGAAGAAAAAAATAAAAATAGATTATTTAACACCTTTTCTGTGGAAGCCACCTTTTTAAATTTCTTAGGGTTGTATTAAATTGGCCTAAAGATAGTCTGGCACTTTCTATTCCTTGCTTTTCTGGGTCCCAAATGAAGTTTGTCAGAACTCCAGAAAGAGCAAGTCTAGGAGGCAAATGACAAATTTCCAAGAACCTGTTAGCCAAGGAAATGACTGGAGTAGATTCCTGCAGTTTGAGTCAGGTTTCATGGTTTGTAACTGACTCCTGCCCATCAGACATGACCCAACCAAATAAGACTCATCAACTACAAATTTACAAGGATGTTACATTTGCTAAAGCTATTTAGTAAATGAATTTAGTCCATCCCTGATGGGAAGATTTAGCAGGAATAAGAAACTGCTATTCTCCTTTTTTAAGAAAAAAAAATCGTATTGTATTTGTAATTGACAAATATAAATTGCATATATTTATGGGATACAATATGCTGTTTCAACACATCTGTACATTGTGGAATAATCAAATCAGGCTAATTAACAAATCCATCATGAAGTCCAAGTGTGAGGATTAATGGACCAAACTCCTTGTAAATGATCTCTACACAGAAAATCTCTGTCAATAATGGAGAATCATCTCCTTCACTGTGACTCTGAGGACATTCCCTGCTAGTGCTACTCCAGGGCTCCAGGCTTCATCTTCTCTTGATTTCCTACTCTTGGTTAATTGCCTCTCTTAGTTAATTGCCTCCTCTCTGTCTCTCTCTCTCCCCTCGCCCCCTCCACACACCTGATGATTATAAATTTGTTGTTTGTGGTTCCAAAGGATTCAGAGAGGATTCTGGATTCCTCTCTGGAAGGAAAGGGATTTAGATTCAGGATTCTAAAGTCGTGGCCTAAGTAAGTGTATAACTTTTTGCAGGTCATAGATGACTGAGAATCTAATAAAAGACATGAACACATATTCCCTAAGAAAGAAACAGGAACACCTGCTCCAAACCATCTTGAACAATTTCAGGGATTTCACGAAAGCTCCCCCATATATCCCAGGACAATATGGATAGATCACAATGTGCTTGCTAGCACAGCACCCATGCTCACACATCTCTCTTTCCCCATCATCCTGGAATTCTCATGGATAGTGTTTCTAACTCATTCCCTTCAGATACATTAATCTGTGGACTGTAAATGATGCAAACAAAGTAAAATCCCACAAAATTCAGTGTAATTGTTTAAACAGCCTGTGTGAGTTAGGAAAACTAATTTCAGAATCTTAGAGACAATCTATACTGATCTTATGTTGCTACATGTATCATTTCTACAGGATCCTTAGAAAGTACACTGGAATTTTAAAATGGACAGAGGCTCCATAAGTACTTACTGAATTCATTTTAAAGAAATACTCTTTCATTACTTGCAGCAAAATGGAGAAATTCATGCAACTTCTGAAAATACTCAAAAGCATTGCTTTCCTCTCCCCACCCATCAGATGTTCTGTTGAATTTATGACAGGTGTTCCAGCTACCTCAACTAAATATTCTCTAGTTCACAATACTTGCTTTTATGGGGACACATTCTATCACTTGCTTAAACTTGTTTTCTTTCAATTTGTTTGAGGGCTTTTGATAAATAGTTGTTTCCCTAAATTGACACTTCAGACATAGTCCACAAAGCAACATATCGTAACTGAGATGCTCACAAAGAAACAAAACCATATGACCAGTGGGCCTAGCCATCTATCTTCTTCAGTATCTATTTATTCACAATTGGGTTTTTCCACAGGCCTCACCAGAAAACTGAGGCCATTCAATAGCATTATTTGTAATTTAATTTTGAGCTATTTTAGTTAAATATGCCTATAATTATAATTATGGTAGTTGTAATCACTTCTTGGGTGCTTGTGGTAGGAGAGGGAGTACGTGTGAAACTTCATACCTTTGTTACCTTACTTTGTTCACAGATGCCTCTGAGGTAGATATTGTCTTCTTCATTTTGTTGCTAAGGGAACTATATTCAAGGAGATTAAAAATTAGTATGGCAGAGTTACAAGGATCCTTCCAGACTAGAGCCTGGTTTATTCAGAAATATTTGACATATTACAGAATTCTAATTTGGGTAGACTCTCTTTATTTTTGATACCCATACATAGCTGTCTAGCACTTCTGTTCTGGCCTTCCCATGCCCTTCACATGTGTGTCTATCCAAATGAGCAGCACGGAGGCTCTTGCCAAAAAGTGGTTCTTCACAATTCTCTTTATTCACCACGTTTTTATAGGCAATTAAGACTTTAATTAAAGTATTTTGAAAACATTCACATACGCCCTTTTAAATAATTTCTTCTTCTTCTTCAAACAGTATATATAAAAAGAAAACACAATCTTTTTCCCTACCAAAAAACAAGTTCAGTGTTATAAGCTGTTGTATAAGAACACAGGCTCTATGGAACCAACCAGCCTTGGGACGTCAGGTGACCTCTGTTTTTACATCCATGATGTAGAATAAATAATAGCCCTGTGTTAGTTTCTTTGCATGTCCATAACATATCACTATACAGTGGCCTAAAACATTAGATAGTTATTAACTAATAGTTCTGGAGGCTGTAAGTTCAAAATTGATGTGTCACCAGAACCATATTCATTCTCTCTCTCTCTCTGAAGGATCTAATGGAAAATACATTCCATACCAATCTCTTAACTTCTCGTGTTGTTGGAAATCACAGTATTCCTTGGTTTGCAGACACATCACTCAAATCTGTCTGTTATTTGCCATTTTTTCTGTGTGTCCATCTCTTCTTTTTCATGAAGACACCATGTACACTGGACAAGAGCCCACCCAAATATAGTATGACCTCATCTTATGTACAAGATCTCTGCAAAGACTTGGTTTCTTAAGGTCCCATTCACAGATCCCAAGGGTTAGGCCTTGAGCATACTTTCTGGAAAGGACACAATTCAACCTATAATAAGTGTACATACTATAAAATTATGGCATTTAAATGGGATAATGCCCATTAAGCCTTCAGTAAATAATAGGCATTCAATAAAATTAGCGAATGTGATGGTTGATAATGCTACAGTTGGCTCTGGGACATCAGGTAAATGATTGAGCCTCTCTGAGCCAGTTTATTCATTCATTTAAAATGGGGATAATAATGCTTATTTCAAAAAGCTATTGGGAGAATTGAATGTCATAATTTAATACTGGGCCCAGGGTGATGAACATGAAAGGCACTTAGTATTAGGATCCTCTTTATCCTAAAAGAGAATCCATGATTAGGAGAACAGGCAATCCCTTGGCAGTCATGGTGTCATCTATTAACCTTATTGTGAAGGGCAGTTTGGCCTCTTTCCCAGGCCTCACCGGTGTCTGCCATCTCAGTGAGTTTGATCTTCTCCTGCCCCAGAAAGGAAGTATTGTAGAAAACACATCATTTCCCCAGGGAGCATCCCTTTGGTTTTGTGGCAGTGATTTGGGGGCCACTCACACAAAAAAAGCTTGGCTGAGCAAAATGAGCAGAAGCATATCTCTTTCTCTGGTTTTGTTTGTTCGTTTTCTATTAGATCATAACTGTACATTACTGCGATTATGGGGTACAATGTGCTGACTCTGTATACAATCTAGAATGTTCACATCAAACTGGTAAACATATCATTCACCTCACTTATTCAGTTGTTGTGATTAGATATTTATAGTCTGCTTTTAAAATATTTGACATGTACGTTTGCAGTATACACATTAGGTGAGGTCCCACTGATTACCCTCCCTCCACCCATCCCTGCTGCCCTCCTCTTTGTACTTCCTCTATTCTCCCCACGCTTGCAAAGGTTACCAAACTGGTGGGTGAGCTGGTTAACATTTGGGCTGGCATTAGCTGTGTCTTTATCCATCTTTTACACATTGACATGCTATTCATTGCTAACACTATTTCTTAATCGGGTGACCCAGGTTTTCTACATTTAGAGGCTCCAACATCCCTTGAGATGTAAAGACCTGAAGCCTTAGATGCATCTGACTTCATAAGGTGTAAGGAAAAGATAAAGGAGAGATGCACCTGGGTATTAGAAGCTTTAGCCAAGAAGTGCTATTTATCAGACACATGATCAAAACTAGTTGCAGACCAGGCTAAGAAAGATAAATAGCTCTCAACTAGGCAGACACATTCTAGCGACAACTCAACCTCATGAAAAGAAGAACAGGAAATTTTGGTGCACAATAGCTGTCTCCATCATAATCTTTTCTCTCATGAGTTTTCTACCTATTTCTATTTCTTCTTTCTTTTTAAGCTACAAAGATGCCCTTACAAAAACAATTTTAGGTACGTACTATTCCCTCTCTCTTTACACTGTTTTGGAAAATGAATCCTCTTTCCAGAACTTCAGCCACTGCCTCTGCATAAAATCTCTAGATAAAATCTCTAGCTCCACCCCCTCCGGAGCTCCATCCCAGACCCTCCAGCTGCCTGCCAAATACCTCCTCCTGTTGGCACTGACACCTCTACTTCAAACTGTCCTGGTCAAATGTTTATTTTCTAGGCCCATCTCTAAGCCTATTCCTCAATCACTTGTGCTTTAGGTTTTAAAAACAAAAAGCCTCACTCATAAACTAATGCTAAGTGTTCCCTCCCTTGAATTCTTTCTTTCTTTCTTTCTTTTTTTTTTTTTTAACTGAATTAGATCAACTTTAAAACAAAGACAAAGGAAGTAGAGAGATTAGTCTGGTGCATGTGTAGTTTCCATGAGAAAGGTGAGAGGAGGCAAGGAAGCAAACATTAGGCCAGAGAGCCTCTGGTGTCAGCTACGAGGTGGTGCTACCAACTCCTCATCTCAGCCTAGGAGCCTAGGAGCTGCAGGTACAAAACCAACACGTGCTGTCAAGTTGGCAGTGGGCTTGGAGGTCACTAGGTTATGGCTCTAGAAGAATCTGTATTTTTAATATGCATGTATTTGAAGTAATTATAAATATTACAAGTGTTTAAGATATCATCCAACCTGTGGAGGAAAGGGCACACTTCTACACTGCTGGTGGGAATGCCCACTAATACGTTCCTTCTGGAAGGATGTTTGGAGAATACTTAGAGACCTAAAAATAGACCTGCCATTCGATCCTATAATTCCTTTACTAGGTTTATACCCTGGAGACCAAAATTCACAATATAACAAAGACATCTGTACCAGAATGTTTATTGCAGCCCAATTCATAATTGCTAAGTTATGGAAGAAGCCCGAGTGCCTATCGACCCATGAATGGACTAGCAAATTGTGGTACATGTATACCATGGAAACTATGCAGCCTTAAAGAAAGATGGAGACTTTACCTCTTTCATGTTTACATACATGGAGCTGGAACATATTCTTCTTAGCGAAGTATCTCAGGAATGGAAGAAAAAGTATCCAATGTACTCAGCCCTACTATGAAGCTGAGACTATGGGGAAAG
>CAUYPK010022759.1:0-13864 GCA_963574355.1 Loris lydekkerianus
TGAAATTGTTTATCCTGCTCTTACATGTTACCCAATTCTGCTATTACTCATCAGTCAGATAGCCTGTAGTTTATCTTAGGGTTTAAAATTAATTTTGAGACATGTCTTAACACAATAACTAAGAAAATGCCAGGAAGACTATATTAACCAGTGTGATGAAAATGTGTCAAACAGTCTATAAAACCAGTGTATGGTGCCCCATGATCGCATTAATGTACATAGCTATGATTTAATAATAAAAAATAAATAAATAAAATAAAATACAGCTCAAAAAGGAAAAAAATTAAATTAAATTAATTTTGAGCAGCTCTGCTACCCATATCCTGTGAGAGAGTGTATAGGGAGGAAAATCAAACAAAAGCTAAAAACAAAGGAAAAAAAAAACACCCACAGGTTTGCAAATTGAGGTCTGAATATAATAAACCAATCTCATTAATGTTGTTAATCCAAAGGCAATTAGTCTTCCTGGAAGACACGTATGTAGGAGCATATTCAAAGTATGTAAATTGTTGTCAGGAATTTAGAATAGTATCACATATCAGTCCATAATAATCTCTTGACAGATTATGAATAGCATTACTTGAAATATCTTAATTTGTGCTTCAGGTTCTTCTAAATGGGAAATTCCCTGAATATTTGTGCAAAATGAAGGCAAAGAACACTATAAATTGATATGAAATAAAAGGGGTTTATTTCCAAGCCACAGCTTAGAATCATTTCTGTTTTGAATGTTGCTGGCAAAGAATGTATTCTTGATTAGGCTTTGTTGATAGGTGAAATGTGGAGCACATTTCCAGTTCCTTACGTCTCCAAAACTCTATAAATCCAATTCTGAGCTACATAAAATCAGCACAATTCCCCCCATACCCTCTACCCTCAACTCTCACCAAAAAAAAAAAAAAAAAAAAAAAATGCAATACCCAATCAGGATACCACTGACAGCATACACAAGAATTTACAATTTCTAGGATGGTCTCTGAACTTATATACAAAAATACATGTGTGTGTGTGTGTGTGTGTGTTTTGTTTTTTCTTCAGACAGGGTCCCAAGCTGTCGCCCTGGGTAGAGTGCCATGGCGTCACCGCTCATAGCAACCTCCAACTCCTGGGCTTAAGCAATTCTCTTGCCTCAGCCTCCCAAGAAGCTGAGACTACAGGCGTACGCCACAACGCCCAGCTATTTTTTGGTTGTAGTTGTCATTGTTGTTTGGCAGGCCCGGGCCAGATTCGAACCCACCAGCTCTGGTGTATGTGACTGGCATCTTAGCCGCTAGAGCTACAGGCGCTGAGCCAATGTGTGTGTGTGTTTTTTAAGTATCATGGAGGGCAACAAAATTAGCAGGTCGTAAGAAAGGATTGGCCAACACCAATGACAAAGGAGAAAGAGAAAAAGATGGAAGGAATGGAGAAGGACTGAGAAGCCAGCATGTTTGAGGAGGGAAACAGGGAGTAGTGTATGATAGAATTATTCCTGGGTTAACAAAACTACTTCCCTGAAGCAGCTGCAGCAGAAGTTGCTGCTCCCATATTTTCAAATATAGAAGTGAGAATAGGAACACATTGGATCAGTTCCCCGTTCTACCACTAGCCAATTGTACAACCTTAGAAATGTCATTAAATAGTCTGCATTTGTCTTCCCAGATGTATAGGAAGAGCAATCACCACATACACCCTACTTGTCCTATTGTAATTTTGCTTAACTTGTAACTTAAATGATAGTTTCATGATTATAATTTTTGCCGTCCCCATTCTGAGAGCCCATCCAAGGTGTGAACCTTCATAAGCACCTAGGCCACGCCCTTTATAAACTGCTAATTCCTCAGCAATTTGTTAGCTCTGCTTCTTACGTTGCAGGCAGGCTCAAAACTTCCACAGAACCACAAAGAATGTCATTAATTTTCTTAGTTTTATTGTTATCATTGGCCCTTAACTACAGGTCTACCTCTTGGCAGCTTCCTCCTCAAAGGCTACATTTTAGTCATCAGATTACCTCCAAATACACAGTCCCCCAGCAAACATTAAGTCTATAAAAACATTACCAAAAGGTATTAAAAGGTGAGCCTGTGAGTTTTTGCATTTCCCCTGGAGTCTTCCTCTTGGTAATTTACATAACTGCTTCAGAATATTCAACATGCATTTTTAAATGTCAGGGATTATTTATATATTGTTCTTAATTAACATCAACTTCAAAATCTGGTTGGTCAGAACTTTTTTTTTTTTTTTCTGTATATCATATCTCCTGGTCTCACTAGCACTGATTTAATTAGGTTCTCAGCTTGCTTTCACCTAGATCAAAAGCTGGAAGAGGGGACTTGAAAAGGATTATCATAATAAATAAAATACACTTGCTCGTTCTTTGGTCCCTCATTCTGTGTGTATGGGTTTTTTTGTTTTGTTTTGTTTTTGTTTTTGTTTTTGGTTCCTACTGTAGAGATAATGAATGCATGACATATCTATTCTACCTACAATAATGTATTCATGGTACTACAAACACTTAACTATCAAAGCCACAACTGTGTTATTTAAAAACTAAACCTAGTTTCAAGCCCAACATTTTGTCTCAGAAGATGTAGAAAACATAACTCATACTATGCTTTTAATGGTCAACACTCTTTCAGAAACCATGACATCAAGAAAGAAATGTCATCCAAACCATTCACTCAAGAAGACATATTAACTTTTAAATTGACAAAGAAATCATAAGATAGAATCACCTGTAAAGAAGACAGGCAAAAAGAAATGTCACAGATCTCAGATTCATAGAAAATGAAATACAGGTAAGACACCAGCTAAAGGAAACTTTGTGCAAATCATTCAATCTTTTGATTTTCATTTGAAAATTTTTCCAATACAGAAATATGCAGTATAAATAATAAAAGTTTACCTTATTCTCTCATAATCCCACAACTAAGTCCCACTGCCTTTTATGATTAAGTATAGCTCAGAATTTAGTGTATAAAAATTTTCAAAACATTAGAGTACCATACATGTACATTGAAAGTGTATATAATATTTGTAAATATACTCATACATGGGTGGATGATGAATGGCTATACACATTTATGTATTCATTCATTTTCCTTATGATGAACATTCAAATTGTTGAATAGCCTAACATACACATCTTTGGGCACATGTTTAAATATTTTTTGAAATACATATTCTCAGGAGTACATAATTTGGAGTACATAATTTCTAGTTCAAAAGACATGCACATTTTTATTTTGATATCTATAGCTTCCAAATTTTGCTTCCAAAAAATAAGTAAGGGAATTAAGCTCTCACTATGTACAAAAGCAATTATTTCCCTACATTCATCCACACTGGACATTGTGTCACCCTTCCATATTTTTCAGTACAAGTGAGTTTATTCTTTGTTACATATTTTCAGTGGACTCTTGGAAAAGAGCACAGAAGTATAGTGGTTACTTTTTCTAAATCACCCCTAAGTGAAATATCTAAAACTGGGAACAAAATATATAAATATTTTTTCTGAACAAACTTGGTTAAACACACACACAATGGTTATCTGTCAATAGATGGGGTATGGAGTGACCAATGAGGAATCCTTGAAAATAGAAAAGGGACATTAAGTTGCAAACACCAGAAAGTCACTGAGGTGAGCTATCACTCAGTGACACCTCAACCCTGCTGAGAGGAGCTGCGACACCAAGGATACAAACAATCCATTGCCAAGCGGACAGGAGTCCCCACCCCCATGAGAATGGCTCAGAGTACTCCATAAACAAATGAGCAGAGTTCAAAAGTCCTCCCATTATATCCCACAGGAGAGACCCTCTAAAAACTGGACCTACTTCCTCTACTAGGGTGCCATGGCACACTGCTGCCAGGCATGAAACTGTATAAAACTGTATATATTCTCTACTTGCAATTCTGAGCTCCCAGCACTCCCCTCCACTCTCACTCTGAGGTCTGGAAGCCTGTCCCCCAGGAGTCCAGATTCTTGGATATTTTCTCAAGAGGTGTGGACAGGGCAGGGACTGCTGCTGGTCAGTGCTGATTCTACAGGACGGGAGTGAGGAGAGGATGGTCGGCTGAGAGAGAACCACACAGGAGCAGTGGTGCCCCAAGGCACAAAGTAGCAGCATTTTTTGGCAACAATAGGGTTCACACCTGGATATTCCAGACTTACACTCCTATCTCTGGGGAAACCAGAGGAGGCCAAGCATCTTCTCAGGTGGCAGCCACTGGCAGAACAGATCTGGGATGGAAACACAGGCTCCCAGAGTAAAGGGTTTGCATGAGGCGGTACCGGCCTGGGTGCATCGCCGGGACTAGAAAATGCACACACAGAGCCAGTAGATTCCCAAGGTGGGGATGACCCAGAGAAGTGCTTTACTGACCCTGGGACACACCTGGCCCTCAGGAGGTCATTAACCCAGACAAAGAAGGACAGGCAGAGGCTGGAAGTGACAGCTAATCATCTGCCACTGGAATACAAATGGCAATGAGACTGGGCAGTGGCACAGACAGGGCCTGAGGTGCAGGTTCTATGAACTCTAACAGCCTCTCTTCTAATGGGAATATAGCCGGGACAGAAACAAATTCTGCAAAGTTGTTCTGTTCTGTCAGTAACATCAATCAGGGGTGGGGCTGGAACTGAGTGAATAACCACAGCCTCCATTAAGCACCTAAGGTTGTCAGGCCTCACCTCCCCCTGCTGGATAGTGGCAGAGAGCAGTGGCCTGGCTGAGGAGACATAAATCTCCTTGTGATTCAGGCAGGTCAAACCCCTGGAGTATCTGCTTATTGGAGGCAACTGGGTCACAGCCCTGTGGGGTTATTAGTGACTGGGTATGACAGAGGTACAAGGTCGGGAAGGAGGCATCAACCTTTCCAGACTAATCTATTTGCTGAGTGGGCCCGCCTGACCTCAAGGAACACCACAATGAGTCATATTTGAGTTGCCAGAAGACCAATGCAGTCTACTTGCCAAAGACCTTTTAAACTCTCCCAGCTAAGACAGGTACTGACTGAGACAATTGATTTGGACTTCTTGAACTGGGCCGATCGCCTGAGTATTATCCAAGTAGTACCCTGGATGTGGGGTTGTAGGAAGGTTTGATTTTCCTTTCACAACTGTTGCCTCTGGGGGGCAGGGAGACTTAATTGCTGGTAATTCTCCACAGCTGAGACTTCAACCCAGAGTAAATGATTCACTAGGGTAGGACAGAGACCAGCTGAAAACAAGAAAGAGCCACGTAGCCCCATGACACCAAGCAGGTCCCCAGTTTCTCAGGCCATACCACTGTATGGGTCCTTGGCAAAGCTCCAGGGGAAAAGGTACAGAAAACAGTCCAGCTTTTGGACAAAGGGCTGGTGAAACACTACTCCTAGAGCCCCAAACCCAACTTTTCCTTATCCACTCATCTAGTCAAATGGTATAAAATAATCATGGGGCGGAATCAGCAGAAAAACTCTAGTAACAAGAATAACCAGAGTAGATCAACCCCCCCCCCCGCCCCAAGGAAAGATATGACACATGTAACTGAAGATCCCATTCATAAATAGATGGCTGAGATGTCAGAAATCGAATTCAGAATTTGGATTGCAAACAAGATTAATAAAATGCAGGAAAAGTTGGAATTAGAAATTCGAGGAGAAATTCAAAAGTTGTCTCAAGAATTCAAAGAATTTAAGGACAAAATCACCAAAGATTTTGACACATTGAGGCAAGAATTTTCAGCCCTCAAAGATCTGAAAAGTACAGTAGAATCACTCAGTAACACAGTGCAGCAAGCAGAAGAAAGGATTTCTGACACTGAAGACACAGCTTTTGAACACTCCCAAACTTTCAAACACGAAGAGAAATGGAGAGCAAAAATGGATCATTCCCTCAGGGAGCTATGGGATAATTCGAAGAGGGCTAATATTCGCCTTATAGAAATCCCTGAAAGCAATGAAGTGGCTTTGCAAGGTACAGAGGCTCTTCTACATGAAATTATGAAAGAAAATTTTCCAAACATGCCAAGATATTCTGGAATTCAGATAGCAGACAGTTTCAGACCCCAGCATAACTCAACCAGAATAAGACATGCCCCAGGCACATCATAATTAACTTCACTAAAGTTAATATGAAGGAGAAAAATCTGAAAGCAGCCAGATGAAAGAAATCCATTACCTACAAAGGGAAGAATATTAGAATGACTGCACTTCTTTCTGCAGAAACTTTTCAAACTAGAAGAGGGTGGTCACCGACTTTTAATCTCCTAAAACAAAATAACTTTCAACCCCGGATCCTGTATCCAGCTAAACTGAGTTTCATTTATGATGGAGAAATTAAATACTTCAATGACATTCATATGTTGAAGAAATTTGCCATAACCAAACCAGCTCTTCAGGATATTCTCAGACTATCCTCCATAATGAGCAGCCCAAACCTCTACCACAAAAGTAAACTCACTCAGAAACTTTTGATCAAACTCCAAATTCCACAATGGCGAAAGGATTAAAAATGTCCACTGGACTTTTGAAAAACTCTATATTCAAAATTTTACCAGACTTATCAATATTCTCCATTAATGTGAATGGTTTAAACTGTCCTCTAAAGAGGCACAGGTTGGCTGACTGGATACAAAAACTCAAGCCAGATATCTACTGCATAGAAGAATCTTATCTTCCCTTAAAAGATAAATATAAACTCAGGGTGAAAGGATGGTCATCCATATTTCATGCAAATGGAAATCAGAAAAAGGTACGTGTTGCAATTCTATTTGCAGATACAATAGGTTTTAAACCAACAAAAGTAAGGAAGGATAAGAATGGTCACTTCATATTTGTTAAGGGTAATACTCAATATGATGAGATTTCAATTGTTAATATTTATGCACCCAACCAAAATGCACCTCAATTTATAAGAAAAACTTTAACAAACATGAGCAACTTGATTTCCTCCAGTTCCATAATAGTCAAAGATTTTAACACTCCTTTGGTAGTATTGGATATATCCTCCAATAAGAAGCTGAGCAAAGAAATTTTAGATTTAAACATAACCATCCAACATTTGGATTTAACAGACATCTACAGAACATTTCATCCCAACAAAACTGAATACACATTCTTCTCCACGGAACATACTCCAAAATCAATCATATCTTAGGTCACAAGTCTAACCTCAATAAATTTAAAGGAATAGAAATTATTCCATGGATCTTCTCGGACCACCATGGAATAAAGTTGAACTCAGTAACAACAGGATTTTCGTATACTCATACAAAAACATGGAAGATAAATAATCTTATGCTGAATGATAGCTGGGACATAGATGAGATTAAGAAGGAATTACCAAATTTTGAGACAAAATGACAATGAAGACACGAATTATCAAAACTTCTGCATACCCGAAAGGCAGTCCTAAGAGGGAAATTTATACCACTGCAAACCTTCCTCAACAAAAAGGAAAGAAAGGAAGTTAAAAACTTAATGGGATGTTTCAAGCAACTGGAAAAGAAAGAATGTTCCAACCCCAACCCCAGTAGAAGAAAATAAATAACCAAAATTAGAGCAGAATTAAATGAAATTGAAAACAAAAGGATTATACAACAGATCAATAAATCAAAAGTTGATTTTTTGATGATGTCGGATGGGACGGATGTGTAGCCCACCTCTCCCAAGTCATCAGGTGAGAGGAAGAGGGGTCTGGACCTTTCCCACACATGGATTATTGATGTTGACGGACAGCTGGAGATGCTCAGAGAATTGGCAGATTGCTGTATATGAGGGGTAATTTAAAACCACGGACTTTGTTGTAGAGATATTTCCCTGCTTGGCCGTGCTGGCTGGCAGGCCAGTCCTCCCTTACGGAGGACAGCTGCTTGCAATTACTGGCAAAACCCAATTAATGAAAATTTATTCCTGAGCTGAAGGTGGCACCCAAAAGGAGAGCCACTCAAAACCATCGGGAGCTGGGCAACCCAATGGAAAATTGAAGGGAAGGGATCCTGCCCGGGAAACAGACATTTTGATCTATCCAAAATGGCGGATGCCTTCCCCCAGAACAACAGGAGTGATTAAATAGACCAGAGCATTCCTGGTGGGGAATGTTGGAGGGTGCTGGCAGTTCAGGCTGCGCAGTAAACTGGTGGGTGGCTGGACTCAAAAGGCCCAATTGAAAAGGGAGACTCTGAACCACAAAACTGAGAATAAGTTCCCCAAGCACTCCATCCATGGGAACTGGCTACAGCCACAGGATCCCTTAGCAGCCACTCAAACCGGCAGCAGCCCTGGAGCCGCCAACAGCCGCCAGCAGCCGCGCAAGCAGCCAGCAGCCAACACTCTCCCCCACAGCCAATTGCAGTCGCCAGTTTGCAAGAGAACGTGGGAGCAGAGTGGAAAGATTGGTGAAGCGTGGACTCCTGCACTAAGTTGGGAGGTAAGATAGGAGTGCCATCTGGAACAGAGCACCTGAGGTTGCCCAATAGTTAGGTGACAAACTTTTACAGAAACTCCAAAATGGCAATCATCCAGGTAGGGTGGTTATCCTGGTAACAGTATAAACTGTGAATCAGGTATAAGGCTGAGAACCACTCACAGCGCTACCTGGTGTCAAAAAAGTATATTGCACTATAAATATATTCCTAACGAAGTTGTTCCCTACATCATACATATAGATGTATATTTTTACATATATACAAGAACAATATTTTTGTAGTTAATGCCTTTCTTTTCTTTTTTTTTTTGTTTTTGTTTTTTTGCTGTTTTCTTTCCACCATTTTCTTGGAGGAGCTATTTTTAATTTATTATTTTTTTTTATAGATATGTTTTTTATTTCTATTTTTTTCTATTTTTAATTTCTCCTTTCTTCTTTTTTAACTTTCATATGAACACCACTTTTTTTCTTTTTTTTTCAATTATTTTACAATTATCACTATTTTTATTGTAGTTGTCCTTTGTTATTGTTGTCATGGGTGTTGTCTGTATGTCTTTGGGTCTCCATCTGTGCATCTATGGTCTCATGTGCCTTTATATCTGTTTATTTGCTCATTTGATCTCAATGAGCTTGGTATTACAATTCTGAGCTCCCAGCACTCCCCTCCACTCTCACTCTGAGGTCACCTGTCCCCCAGGAGTCCAGATTCTTGGGTGATTTCTCGGGGGGTGTGAACAGGATCTGGACTGTAGCTGGACACTGCTGATTCTGTAGCACGAGAGTAAGGAGATGATGGTTGGCTGAGAGGGAATCAGGCCGGAGTGGCAGTGCCTCAAGGTGCAGAGCAGCAGCCGTCTTTAGCAACAACAAAGCCCACAACAGGATATCCTGAAGCCAGTCCCCTATCTCCCTGGGCAACCAGAGGAGGGCGGGCATCTTCTCAGATGGCAACCACCATGGAACAGATCCGGGATTGAAACACAGGCCCCATGAGTAAACGGTTTGCATGAGGCGGTACTGGCCTGGGTGCAACACAGGGACTAGAAAACACCGCAGAGCAGGGAAACTCCCAGGGCAGGGCTGACCCAGAGGACAACTTTACTGAGCTTAAGATGCCCCTGGCCCTCAGGGGATCATCACCCTATCAAAAATGGAGGACAGAAGGCTAGAGCTGACAGCTAACCATGCTGCAAATACAAACCTGCGGGAGTAAAGACAGGGCCTGAGGCACAGGTTCTGTGAACTCAAACCAGCCCCACTTCTGCAGAGGAATTTAGCAGGGACAGAAACAAACTCCCACAGGGTTGTTCTGTTCTGCCAGTAACATCCATCAAGGGGCAGGCTGGAACTGAGTGAACACCCCCAAGCCTCCATCAAGCACCTAAGGTTGAAAGGCCTCACCGCCATCTGCTAAATAGAGGCAGAGAGCAGCAGCCTTGCTGAGCAGATACAATTTTCCTTGTGATTTAGGCAAGTGCAAACCTCTGGAATATCTGTTCACTGGAGACAACTGACTGGGTCAGAGAACGGCGGGGCTAGCAGTGACTGGGTGTGACAGAGCTACAAGGTGGGGAAGGAGGCATCAACCTTCCAAGACTAATCTATTTGCTGGGTGGGTCCTCCAGACTTCACAGAGAACCAGAGAAAGTCATATTTGAGCTGTCATAAGACTCTTGCATTCCAGTTGCCAGAGACCTTTTAAAATCTCCCACCTGAGACAGGTGCTGTATGAGATAATTGATTTGGACTTTTTGAACTGAGCCAATCGCCTGAGGACTATTCAAGTGGTGCCCTAGGTGTGTGGTTGTGGAAGGTTGATTTTCCTTTTCCAATTGTTGCCTGAGGGGGGCTGGGTGACTTAATTGCTCGTATTTCTCCACAGCTGATACTTTAACCCAGAGTAACTGTTTCACTAGGGCCAAACAGAGACCAGCTGAAAACAAGGCAGAACCACTTAGCCCCATCACATCACATAGGTCCCTAACATTTCAGGCCGCAGCACTGCACAGGTCCTCAACAAGGATTCAGGGAAAAAAATCAAACAGTGTAAAGTAATCATGGGACACAATCAGAGGAAAAACTCAGCTAACATAAATAACCAGAATAGATCAACCCCCCCAAAGAAAGATATGGCAGATGTAACTGAAGAGTCCATTCATAAACAGCAGGCTGAGATGTCAAAAATCAAATTCAGAATTTGGATTGCAAACAAGACTAACAGAAAGGAAGAAAATTTGAAATTTGAAATTAGAAATCCAAAGAGCAATTCAAAAGACAGAATTAGAAATTCGAGGAGAAATTCTAAAATTGTGTCAATAATTTAATGAATTTAAAGACAAAATCACCAAAGATTTTGATGCACTGAAACAAAAATTTGCAGCCCTCAAAGATCTGAAAAACACGGTAGAATCCCTCAGTAACAGAGTGGAGCAGGCAGAAAAAAGGATTTCTGAGATTGAAGGCAAGGCGTTTGAATGCTCCCAAACTCGCAAAGAAGAAGAGAAATGGAGAGCAAAAACAGAGCATTCTCTCAGAGAGCTCTGGGATAATTCGAAGAAAGCTATTATCTGCCTCATTGGAATCCCTGAAAGCGATGAAGGGGCTGCCAATGCACAGAAGCCCTTCTCCATAAAATTATGAAAGAAAATTATCCATATATGTCAAAAGATTCTGAAATCCAGATAGTAGACAGTTTTAGAACCCCAGCATGTCTCAATCTGAATAAGAAATCCCCCAGCCATAAATAACTTCACTAGTATCAATATGAAGGACAAAATTCTGAAAGCAGCAAGACATAAGAAATCTATTACCTACAAAGAGAAGAATATTAGAATGACTGCAGAACTGTCTGCTGAAACCATTCAAGCCAGAAGAGGGTGGTCATCGACTTTTAATCTCCTAAAGCAAAATAACTTTCAACCACAGATCTGTATCCAGCTAAACTGAGTTTCATTTATGATGGAGAAATTAAAGAATTTAATTACAATGAATGTCATACAAATGTTGAAGAAATTTTCCATAACCAAACCAGTTCTCCAGGATATTCTCAGACCTATCCTCCATAATGACCACCCCAATCCTCTACCACAAAAATAAAATCATTGAGAAACTTTTGATCAAACTCCAACATCCACAATGGCGAAAGTGGTAAAATTCATCACTGGACTTTCAAAAAACTCAATACCCGAAATTTTACCAGACCTATCAATATTCTCTATTAATGTCAACAGTTTAACTGTCCTCTTAAGAGGCACAGGTAGCTGACAGGATACAAAAACTAAGGCAAGATATTTGCTGAATACAAGAGTCACATCTTACCTTAAAAGATAAATATATAGTCAGGGTGAAAGGATGGTCGTCCATATTTCAGGCAAATGGTAATCAGAAAAAAGGAGCTGTTGTAATTCTACTTGTGAAAACAATAGGCTTTAAACAAACAAAAGTAAAGAAAGATAAGAATGGTCACTACATATTTGTTAAGGGTAATACTCAATATGATGAGATTTCAATTATGAATATTTATGCACCCAACCAGAATGTGCCTAAATTTATAAGAGAAACTCTAACAGACATAAGCAACTTGATTTCCTCCAGCTCCATAATAGTTGCAGATTTCAACACTCCTTTAGTAGTGTTGGATCAATCCTCCAATAAGAAGCTGAGCAAAGAAATTTTAGATCTAAACCTAACCATCCATTTGGATTTAGCAGACATCAACCAAACATTTCATGCCAACAAAACTGAATACACATACTTCTCATCAGCCCATGGAACATACTCCAAAATCGATCACATCTTAGGTGACAGGTCTAACCTCAGTAAATTTAAAGGAATAGAAATTATTCCTTGCATCTTCTCGGACCACCATGGAATAAAAGTTGAACTCAGTAGCAACAGGAATCTGCACACTCATACAAAAACATGGAAGTTAAATAACCTTATGCTGAATGATAGCTGGATAAGAGATGAGATTAAGAAAAAAAAATTGCCAAATTTTTGGAACAAAATGACAATGAAGACACAAATTATCAGAATCTCTGGAATACTGCAAAGGAAGTTATTAGAGGGAAATTTATACTACTGCAAGCCTTCCTCAAGAAAACAAAAAAGAGGAAGTTAACAACTTAATGGGACATATCAAGCAACTGGAAAAGGAAGAACATTCCAACCCCAAACCTAATAGAAGAAAATAAATAACCAAAATTAGAGCAGAATTAAATGAAATTGAAAACAAAAGAATTATACAACAGATTAATAAATCAAAAACTTGGTTTTTTGAAAAGGTCAATAAAATAGATAAACCTTTGGCTAACCTAACCAGGAAAAAAAGAGTAAAATCTCTAATGTCATCAATCAGAAATGACAAAGATGAAATAACAATAGACTCCTCAGAAATTCAAAAGATCCTTAATGAATACTACAAAAAACTTTATTCTCAGAAATATGAAAACCTGAAGGAAATTGACCAATACTTGGAAGCACATTACCTTCCAAGGATTAGCCACAATCAAGTGGAAATGTTGAACAAGCCAATAACAAGTTCTGAAATAGCATCAACCATACGAGATCTCCCTAAAAAGAAAAGCCAGGGAAGAGATGGCTTCACGTCAGAATTCTACCAAACCTTGAAAGAGGAACTAGTACCTATATTACTCAACCTGTTCCAAAACGTAGAAATAGAAGGACAATTACCCAACACGTTCTATGAAGCAAACATCACCCTGATCCCCAAACCAGGAAAACATCCAACAACAACAACAACAAAATTATAGATGAATATCATTAATGAACATAGATGCAAAAATATTCAACAAGATCCTAACAAACAGAATCCAGCAACACATCAAATAAATTATACATCATGACCAAGTTGGTTTTATCCCAGGGTCTCAAGGCTGGTTTAATATACATAAATCCATAAGTATAATTCAGCACATAAACAAATTAAAAAACAAAGATCATATGATTCTCTCAATTGATGCAGACAAGGCTTTTGATAATATCCAGCATCCCTTCATGATCAGAACACTTAAGAAAATTGGGGCAGAAGGGACATGTCTTAAACTGATAGAGCCCATCTACAGCAAACCAACACCCAATATCGTATTAAATGAGGTTAAACCGAAATCATTTCCACTCAGATCAGGAGCTAGACAAGGCTGCCCATTGTCTCCAGTGCTCTTTAACATTCTGATGGAAGTTTTAGCCATCGCAATTAGGGAACAAAAGGCGATCAAAGGTATCCATAGGGTCAGAAGAGATCAAAGGTATCCACAGGGTCAGAAGAGATCAAACTTTCGCTCTTCGCAGATGATACGATTGTATATCTGGAAAACACCAGGGATTCTACTACAAAACTCTTACAAGTGATCAAGGAATACAGCAGCATCTCAGGTTACAAAATCAACATTCATAAATCAGTAGCCTTTATATATACCAACAATAGTCAAGCTGAAAAAACAGTTAAGGACTCTA
>CAUYPK010022760.1:0-10756 GCA_963574355.1 Loris lydekkerianus
TCTGCTCTGATTTTGGTTATTTCTTTTCTTCTGCTGGGTTTGGGGTTGAAGTGTTCTTCTTTCTCCAGTTGCTTGAGATGTTCCATTAAGTTATTAACTTCCTCTCTTTCCATTTTCTTGAGGAAGGCTTGCAGTGCTATATAGTTCCCTCTTAGGACTATCTTTGCAATATCCAGAAGTTCTGATAATTCGTGTCTTGATTGTTTTGTTCCAAAAATTTGGTGATTTCCTTCTTAATCTCGTCTATGACCCATGTTTCCTTCAGTATAAGGTTTTTTTAGCTTCCATGTTTTTGCATGGGTATGTAGGTTCCTGTTGTTATTTAGTTCAACTTTTATTCCATGGTGATCTGAGAAGACGCAAGGAATAATTTCTATTTTTTAAAATTTGTTGAGGTTAGATTTGTGGCCTAGGATGTAGTCGATTTTGGAGTATGTTCCGTGGGCTGATGAGAAGAATGGTATTCAGTTTTCTTGGGATGGGAAATGTTCTATAGATGTCTGTTAAGTCCAGATGTTGAATGGTTGAGTTCAAATCTAAAATTTCTTTGCTTAGCTTCTTTTTGGAGGATCTATCCAGCACTGCTAAAGGGGTGTTAAAATCTCCAACTAATATGGAACTGGAGGAAATTGACTTGCTCATGTCTGTTAGAGTTTCTCTTATAAATTGTGGTGTATTGTGGTTGGGTGCATAAATATTAATAATTGAGATCTAATCATATTGAGTATTACCTTTATCAAATATGAAGTGTCTATCCTTATCCTTAATTATTTTGGTTGGTTTAAAGCCTATTGTATCTGCGAACAGGATTGCAGCACCTGTGTTTTTCTGCTTTCCATTTGCCTGGAGTATCCCTTCACCTTGAGTCTGTATTTGTCTTTTAATGTTAGATGCGATTCTTGGATGCAGCAGATATCTGGCTTGAGTTTTGCATCCAGTCAGCCAACCTGTGCCTCTTTAGAGGAACAATCAATATTTTAATGGGTGTATGTATATGAGGAAACTTCTAAAATTTTATGGAAAATTGAATTAAAAGATGAAAATAGGCTCAGCACCCATAGCTCAGTAGTTAGGGCGCCAGCCACATACACTAGGGCTGGTGGGATCAAACCTGGTCCAGGTCTGCCAAACAACAATGACAACTACAACAAAAATAATAGCCCTGTGTTATGGTGGATGCCTGAAGACCCATCTACTTGGGAGGCTGAGGCACGAGAATAGCTTAAGCCCAAGAGTTGGTGTTTGCTGTGAGCTGTCATGCCATTGTAGTTTATTGAGGGTGACAACATGAGACTCTGTCTCAAAAAAAGACAAAAAGGAGATTAAAGTAAAAAATAGAAACTTTATTTCTCAATGTAAGGTTCATCAAAATCATGACACTTTCGTAAGGAAAAGTACCAGGTGTTTAGTCTATCTCTAAATAACCTAGGTTTGAGGGAATTTAACCATATCAGTGTAGCCTTTTTTTTTGCACTATTAACTGAAAACAATGGGTGCCCTTTACAGATTTTTTAAGATTAGGAAACAAAAACAAGGCAGGATAAACCAAATCAGGAGAGTAAAGTGGATGCCTGATGATTTCTCGGTGAAATTCTCATAAAACTTCTTTTTGTTTGATGAGAGGAAAGAACAGGATCATTGTTATGGTGGGAAAACAACTCTGGTGAAGATTTTCCAGGCATTTTTCTAGTAAATATATATATACATATGTTTTAACTTGAGACTATTACAGAGGTGCACATGTTTGGGTGACATTAATTGCTTTTGTATAATTTGGGTCAAGGTTGTAAATGTGCCCATCACCTGCATAGGGTGCACTGTACACGTTAGGTGTGAATTTATCCTCCCTTCCTTTCTCCTCCTACCAACTTGCTCTCCATTGAGTATTACTACCAAATGTGTTCATGGGTGTTGTTTGACTCATTCCAGTCTGACAGTAAGTACATGTGGTGTTTGTGTTTCCATTCTTGCCTTATTTCTCCTTCAAGAGTGGTCTCCAGTTCCATTCAGGTTACTATCTCAAAACACCCTCAAAATAAGCAGACATTGTCTCTTCAGGAAGTCAACAAACAAAATGTCTTGAGCATCCCCAAAACACTGTTGTCATGACACATGCTCTTAAACACTTCACCTGTTAGCAGCCATGGCTTTGATTGTACTTTGTCTTCAGGATCATACTGGCAAAGCTAGGTTTCATCTCATGTTATTATTTTTTCAAAGAGATGTTTCAGAACATTGACCCCACTGCCATTTAAATTTCTATCGAAAGTTCTGCTCTTATCTGTAGCTGATCTGGGCACAATGGTTTTGGCATCCATGAGGGGAAAAGTTGGCTCAACTTTAATTTTTTAATGAAAATTGTGTAAGCTGAACTCATTGTGTCTATAGTGTTGGGTATTGTTTGTAATGTTAATTGTCAGTGCTCTTCAATTAGGGTACAAACAAGTTATATCCTTTCCTCACAAATTGATGTGGACAGTCTGCCACTGCCAGCTTCATTTTCAACATTGTCTCATTCCTTCCTAAAATCAATTATCTATTTATAAGCTTCTGATTTCTTTCAGGAAATGTCCCATAAACTTTTTGTAAAATAACAGTGACTTTATGATATTCTACTCAAGCTACATCATACATTTGATGGGTGTTCTTGCTTTAGTTATAGTAGTATTCATATTGCTCTCATAGGATGTCTGTTCAAACTGATGACAAAAATATTTGAAATATATACAGTTACATATGTAGTTTTTTCATAATATACTTTTTCTATGGACTTTCCAAAGACCCTGCATGTTTACACAAACTTATGTGCATCTTTAGTTTTTGTAACAAATCCTTAACAAGTTGACATAAAAAGGCAAAGCCAAAATTTTATATGTGGGCAAATATGATATCATGGATAAATCTGTATTTTACTCATGTTAACTCTTATTATCAACATTCAATAGAACATTAATGAGTACCTGCATATGATAAAAATTATGGTGCTTATTTTTTACAAAAGAGTAACTTTTCAGGAAATGGCATTATCTTTACTTAAAACATATCTTTTGTTATACTTTATCACAACATGGAAAAATGAATATGAGAATGTTATATAAAAGCATAGCCAATCCTTATTTTGTATGATTACATTTGCAAATATTTATCTCAGATCAATTTGGTGCAAATTATTTTCTCTTGAGGAGAAAGAAAAATGATCAAATTTGTTTCTGTCTAAAAACATATAGCTTCATTTATTTCCTAAACTCTGTCTATAATAATTTGTATTTCATTGCCCCTGCTGTTAGCTGACATCTACCATAATATAATCATATCCCTCTAGTTTTGTTCTATTTCTTTTCTTACCTCCTCTTAATTACCCCTTTTGTACCTCTAGTCTATACTCTCCGTGTCTCTAATACATAGAGGTACCAATTTTACAACCCCCAAGGCTTGTCAGGTTAAAGATTAATGAGCAGACTATGCCCAAAGGCTTTAGAAAGGTTAAGCATAATTACAAATGGGTATTTTATGCAATGCTGAAGATGTGCAAGCTATTTTTTTTTAAAGGGCAGGAAAAAAAGTAATGAAACTTATGGGATTCATGTCAACTGTTGTATTTCAAGGGGAAAAAAGGTCTCCTTAAAATGAGAAATTAACATGCTAACAGGAAGAGATTGTTAAGTTCTTTCCTTTGTTTTATTCTCAATTAAAACACACATGTTAACACATGGTAGAATTTGGGTACAATCATAGGCTTGTGCTATCACTGACTTTTCAACTGCCTTTTTTGTTTGTAATAAAAAGGCAATTTTCATATTTAGAGTAAAAGGAAAAATAGAGTAACATTGCTTTTGGGAAAATTAAATAGAACTCTGAGAAGAAATACATAGTTTCCACTTGAAATTTTATAGCTCACCATGAAAACTGCTGCTTTCCTTGGAAAAATAACTTAAATATTCTTCAGAGGGTCAGTTACATAATTACTGTGAAATGTAAGACGAACATCTGGCCATTCCAGCACCATGGGGATGGTATTAGGATTATAGTAATTAAAAAAATCCAGTCAGTGTTTTACTAATTATAAAGTGTTACCAGGGTTAAAATATTCATGCTTAGAAGTCAGAAATCTGTTGACCTAATTGGAGATACTTTTCCCCAAAATATTTTAGAACAAGGAAATATGTAAGAATTAACTTTCTCACAAGGAAAAAAAAATCAAGTATTGATCTCTAACTGTTGAGTTGAAAAGTAAGTTTTTTGTTTTTTTTTTTTTTTTTTTTTTTTGCAGGAAAGATATTAGATATTCGCACTGTTAATTCATTTCCTTCAAGAGTTAATTTGTTTTCTTCAAGGGTATTAGGTTTTTACCCTCTCCACTTGTCTACTAGATTCCTTCCCTGTTTCTATTCAATGACTTTTCAATTGGCATCTCTCACACTTACATCAACATTTTTCTCTCTTTACTAAATAATTTCCATCAACATAAGAATATTAAGTTTTTCATCTCATTGGAAAGGAAAAAATATCACCATATTCTTGACGCTGTTATTCCTCTACACTCTATTCTATGTTACTCATTTTTATTACAAAACTTGTTTAAATACTTCCCCTTTTTTATGTCTCTAATTCCTTACTTCTAAATTTCTTTTAAATTCACTCTAATAACTTTAAATCACTCCAATTAACTATGTGTCAAGGTTGCCAATGATCTTCCTAAATCCATTATTCAATCTCAACCCTCTCCTTCCATTGCATATCATTAGCATTTGGTATAATTCTTTCTTTATTGATATAATTCCTTCCCTTGTCATCCAAGACATCTACAAACAACTGGTTTTATACTTATTTCCTTCGGAGCACCATCTTATTCTCCTTGCTAGCTCATATTCTTTCTGAGTTTGTCACGTTGTTAAGTAATGTCCCAAGACTGTCTTTGAACATTTTCTCTTCTTTCTTAAAACTCTCTCCCTTGGAGAGTTAATCTAGTCTCATAGCTTTAAATACTATTTATATTATGAAGAATGCTATGGTAAGGATGTCTACTATTGTTCAAACATTCACATTCTCCCCCACATGACCCAGATCCCTTGAAGTTAAGTGAGCCCATTGGGTTAACCATCACCAAAGTTGGTGTTCATCCTTCTTAGGCAAAAGAATTTAATAAGAGCTGGTGTGGCATTATCCAGCTTTCTCTGTGATACAGGTTGATGTTAAAGGCCTTGTACTGAGATGGTAGTGTCATGAGATGACATTAACTTAGGTATCTGAGTCAGGTGCTTGGAACTGACCTGCTCTTGGGAGAGTGTGGGACACACAGAAGACCTTGCAGGGAACAAGAAATAAAACTTATTCTTCAAGTGAGGGAGCAGCAAATTTTGTCTATAAAATGATAGATGATTAATATTTGAAATGTATATGGTCTATATTGTAGCTATTCAGTTCTGCCATTATAGTGAGAAAGCAGCCACAGACAAAATGTAAATGAATGAATGTGGCTGTGCTCTAATAACATTTTATTTCTTAAAACAGGTGCTGGGCTGGATTTGACCCATGGACTGTTGTTTACCAATCCCTGCTTTAACCTCTACTGAGATACTGGGGATTCTTTCTTATCATAGCACATAGCCAAGTCAATTGTTAAAGCAATTTTTAAATTTTCTTTTTCTTTTCTTTTCTTTTCTTTTCTTTTTTTTTTTTTTGAGACAGAGTCTCACTACATTGCACTGGTTAGAGTGTTGTGGCATCACAGCTCACAGCAACCTTAAACTCTTGGGCTTAAGTGATTCTCTTGCCTCAGCCTTCCGAATAGCTGGGGCTACAGGTGCCCGCCAGAAGACCCAGCTATTTTTTGCTGCAGTTTGGCTGGGGCCGGGTTTGAACCTTCCACCCACGGTATATGGGGCCGGTGCCCTACCCACTAAGCCACAAGCACCGCCCTATTAAAGCAATTTTTAAATTTATGTTTCTATCTCAGAATCTTGAGGCACAGGAAAGTCAGAGAGAATTACTAGCATGTGATGTTTTTTTTATAACCTAATCTTTTATTGGCCACATCCTGATTTTATACCCACAATTATTATATGCAATTATCTTATTCAGATAAATAAAACACATACATTGATTTTCTACTTTTTCACACTATAATATTAACTCATGGAGATAGCTGACTGGACTGAAGGCTCAAATAATAAATTATTAAATAAACACATGCTAACATTATAGCAGAGCCTATTGTATGTTTAGAATTTGACCTGAGGAGAAATGTCACAGCATTGAAGAACTGACTTTTGCAAGTTGCTTTATTCAAAGCTAACATGTGAATTGTGAGGATATGGTCAAGTAGATAGTAAATAAAATATTTGTTACCAGATACTCAGAGGATAGACAACTATCAGTGACAACTATCTTCCCTCCCATAGAACTATAGTGATGAATTTGAAGATGAACAATGATGGTTATTGAATTCTTTAAAGGCTCCTGTACCCTAGAATGACAGCGAGAACAAGTTTCTTCCTTGCTTTTCTGGAAAGTATGACGTCTAAGCTGCTTTCAAAGATATCTGCTCCACTTTCTATCATGAAGTGAAATGGAATGCAATGGTACATTTCAAAACTATTAAGAAATGAGTATAATTGTGAAGGATGTTTTACTTAGTTCAATATAAGTATTTCACATTGCATATGGAATCAATACCCTGAACACCATAAATGCATCAGTGTACAAAGTTGTGATTTAATAAAAAATAATAATAATAAATTTTTTTCAAAAATGAAGTGAAATGGGAACTGCTTTTGCATCCTGAATTATTTCTCAGAGCTGCTGTTACTGACTCAATTCAGAAGCAATGCAGGACCCAAAGCCATCCTAAGAAAAAATAATCACATTGCGTGATGCTGGAGATGCAAGTTCCCCTCAAATATGTCAAGTACAAAGCAGGAGCTCTCCAATTTTCAGTCTATGTTTATTTAACAAAAATTTTCTTAGTAACTCACACCTTTATATTAAAAATATATTATTTTAGGGATATATTTAAGATTGGTCTCTGTGTTTTTAAATCATACCTTGGTAATGACCCCTCTATTGTTGACATAGAGAATCCAGATTTAAACATGCCACCTATTCACAAGATTACTAACTAAGCTCGACATTCTGGAGCACTGGGCAGCCAGAGGAGAGTTTCATACAAGTTAGCTCTCTTTTGTATAGCCTGGTAAGTATAATAATTAAGTGTTCATGATACTATCCTGTAATTTCAATATTACATGTCGGAATAGGAAATAGCATTGAATTTTTAAGGACAATATTATTTACAACCCAAAATTAAAACTTTTAACTTCATATTCAGTTAATATAGTTTCTTTTCATGTGCATATTAAGAAATGATGTGGTCTTTGGGGTGCAGCACATAACTATAAGAGAGACTCTACCCTGGGTGAGGGGTTCTTTTACAACTGGAACTTTACCTTGGAAGTAAAAACAATGAATCTAAAAATTGTGCTCTCATATTAATTTGAAATAAATTAAAAAAAAAATGATGTGGTCTTTTGGGTGCAGGACATAACTACAAGAGGGACTCTACTTAAAAAACTCAAATATTTTGATTTGACTTTTTGTACACTCACATTAACCTGAAATTTAAAAATTTAAATTAATAGTGAATTATTTTATTTCTTTCTTTGTTATTCAAGTAATTCTACAAGAAGAAAAATAGGCAAAAATATGAATGACAAATGGTTTGGAAATGTTTTTCTTTTTTCTTATGCATGGATAAGAATGCATATATAGAGACTTTCTTATTGGGTAGACTTCATCACAGATTACATCTACAAAACTAATGATGCTTTAGCAGAAATCTTAACTATTGTACAGGCTTGAGAATATTTTGGCCCTTAGACTACAAGTTTTCTTTCATGTTTTATCTATCATTTGGGATTTTTGCTGATGTTTTTTAAAAAATAGTTTCACCAATTCAAAGATCTTTCAATTAAATAACATTAGATATGCAGCAAGATGTTGTACACTGAATGGAGTTATGTTTCTATTCATATGGAATTGACTAATGACTAAAGCTATGACAAAGTCAAAAAGAGAACAAAAAATGAGTGTACAAAAAATAGAAGAAGTCTAAGGAGGTGGGGTGGGAACTTTGACACAGCTTGGATGTACACAATATCTTGGAAGGTCACATTCAAGGTATGGAGTAGAAGAAAAGCAATTTACATACGTTATCTCAAGTGGCCATCCAGAAACTTAATTGGCATTATTTTCTGCAATGTCAGGCAGAGAAACTAAGATTCAGAAGGGTTTAGAAATTTGCCCTAAATCATGTATATTAATATATCCCAAGCTTCTGAATACAGTACAATCACTTATGGCCATAATACAAATTCAAGGACTACAGTTCCATCCACCTCAGTTTCCAGTTAAGTGTTTGGTCTATAATAACTTTTTGATAGTTCATCCAAAATACGAGAAACACTGATCTGGATAGCAAGTAGTAAAGGCAGAATTTCAAAGGCATATTTCTGTGTCCATATCAGAACCCACTAAGTCCCAACCAAAACCAGCATTAGACAGGAAATGAAATTTTCACATAATGAAAATTTTAATCTGCTCATTTGAACATTAACATTGGACGTGTCATTAATTAAACTTGAACATTAAACCTATCTTCCCTGCAAATGAAAGGGAAAGTTTTCTCTGAGGTCCAGAAATTATTTTAGCATTCCAGTCTACATAAAAATTGCCTATAATAATTAATCTGGTTATTACTTTTCTATATATTTAAATTTAAGTAGTTCCAAAGTTTTGTTTATTGCAATATTGGGGATAAATAAAAAATGTGACTTATGTTATGTCCAGGGAAGCAGGAACTGCCGTTGATATGATTGCTTGCACCAGGGAGGTTTACAGAGGCTGAAGCTTTCAGATTTTATGGTTTTATCTATTCCCCCATGTCACATACTGAATTCATTAGCACATAGATTTAGAAGCCTGGCTAATCATCAAAGGTAATGCATACATGCACTCTGGTCAAATAAATTCTGCTACCAGAGGTTTTTCTTTTTTTAGTAATTATTTATTAAATTGTAATAATATCTTACCTTTATTCAAATCAGAATGTGATCATGCATTTTTTAAAACCACTTTATAACCTTCACAATACCAAAATTGTTCAAATTTAAGTATATTAGACCTGATAAAGATAGAGCAATAAATAAGAAAAAAATTATGGCACATTTCTGTATTTTTTGCATCATGCTAAAAAGAGAAATATTTTAAATACATTTTATTAAATAGCAATAGTTTAAGTCTTCAAGTTTATGAACCAAAAGCCTCATGATTATGGAGTTCAGCCTTGTATTTATTTTCTAATTCAACAAACATGTATTGGTGTAACTATTTGAAAATTTCATTATTAGATATTTGGGTTTTTTTCAAACATGAATAAGAAATTATCTCTGTACTCAGAAAGTTTACAATTCAATGTTTCAAGTCAATTTAGTGGAAAAGCATAGCCAAACATTTAATTGCAAAACAAATTTAAGAATTGTCCAATATATTTATAACATGGATGTGAGAAAATTGACATATCTCTTTTCATCATCAGACACTTCAAAGCTGTGACCATTCAAGATAATGGATCAGGGAAGATCAGAGATGGTGAAGGAATTAAGGCAGACCAAAGATTAAGCATGGAAACAGGGTCTTAAATAATAGGCTATGAAGTTTGGGGACAAGGGACAGAGAAGGAAAACAGGAAAAAGGCAGGCAAAAAATTAGTATGCAACTACAAAAAAAAAAAAAAAATAGAAAAGAACAATGTGTATAAAGAAAAGCAGATCTACTGTCATATAAAATGATAGGGGAGCTTATTTCTAAAAGCCAATACATGAAAGATTTATGTTCACAAAAGCTGCATTGACAAATCCCCACCATAAATCAAACTGAAAATTCCCCCAGTTATTTGAAAAATTGATCATTTGATGAAGTGGTCATCTACTGTTGCTTGTTGTGAATTCATTTATTTTCACAATTTAGTACAAGACCTGGGTAGAGACGTCAGGAGAGCTGGGTTTCATCTTGTCAGTAGATGGCAGATATGTGTGACACAACTCCTATAAGTTTTGATTTTCCCCCATGCAAAATGGCACTAAGCAAAGGAAAGTTTGGGTTAGAGTGGAATGAAAAGAGATTTTAGCTCCAAGATTTGGTGGTGTGACAACACATAGACATATAGCATAGGACAGAATAAAGAAAGAGGTAGAGAATAGAACAAGGAAGCAGAGAAGAAGTTTATCATGTGGTATCTCATGGAGGAAGCAAGATTTTGTCTGGAGTTATAATAGGATCCAACAGGTTGGGGGAAAATGGTAAAATAAAGGCATGAGAAGAAACAAAGATATAAAATGTGTGTTTGGGCAACTGCAGTAGTTCCGTATGGTGTAAGAGAGAACTTATAGGGAGTTGGAAGTGAAAAAGAGTCAAGATTCAAAGAATAAGCATAAGATACATGTCTTATGTCTGTAACTATCTGAGTTTCCTTTTTAAAGTGACTATTATAGCCGTGATTTTTTTTTCTTTTTTTTTTATTAAATCATAGCTGTGTACATTAATGCAATAATGGGGCACTATACACTGGTTTCATAGACCGTTTGACACATTTTCATCACACTGGTTAACATAGCCTTCCTGGCATTTTCTTAGTTATTATGTTAGGACCTTTATATTCTAAATTTACTAAAGTAGTGCATTTCTTATCATCAAAAGAGAG
>CAUYPK010022761.1:0-13874 GCA_963574355.1 Loris lydekkerianus
ACTGAATGGAGTAAAACTGAAAGCTTTTCCTCTTAGAACTGGAACCAGACAAGGTTGTCTTCTGTCACCTTTACTATTCAACATAGTGCTGGAAGTTCTAGCCAATACAATTAGGCAAGACAAGGAAATAAAGGGAATCCAAATGGGAGCAGAGGAGGTCAAACTCTCCCTCTTTGCTGACGACATGATCTTATAGTTAGAGAATCCCAAAGACTCAACCACAAGACTCCTAGAAGTCATCAAAAAATACAGTAATGTTTCAGGATATAAAATCAACGTCCACAAGTCAGTAGCCTTTGTATACGCCAATAACAGTGAAGATGAGAAGCTAATTAAGCTAATTAAGGTGAACTCCCTTCACCATAGTTTCAAAGAAAATGAAATACCTAGGAATATACCTAACTAAGGAGGTGAAGGACCTCTATAAAGAAAATAATGAAATCCTCAGAAAGGAAATAGCAGAGGATATTAACAAATGGAAGAACATACCATGCTCATGGCTGGGAAGAATCAACATTGTTAAAATGTCTATTCTTCCCAAAGCAATCTACCTATTCAATGTCATTCCTATTAAAATACCAACATCATACTTTCAAGATTTGGAAAAAATGATTCTGTGTTTTGTATGGAACCAGAAAAAACCCTGTATAGCTAAGGCAATTCTTAGTAATAAAAATAAAGCTGGCAGCATCAGCATATCAGATTTTAGGCTGTACTACAAAGCCATAGTGGCACACAAATAGAGACAAAGACGCTTGGAATCGAATAGAAAACCAAGACATGAAACTAACATCTTACAACCACCTAATCTTCAATAAACCAAACAAGAACATACCTTGGGGAAAGACTCCCTATTTAATAAATGGTGTTGGGAGAACTGGATATCCACATGTAAAAGACTAAAACTGGACCCACACTTTTCCCATTCATAAAAATTGATTTAAGATGGATAAAGGACTTAAATTTGAGGCAGGAAACAATAAAAATCCTCAAAGAAAGGATAGGAAAAACACTGGACGATATTGGCCTAGGGAAAGACTTCATGAAGAAGACTGCCATGGCAATTGCAACAACAACAAAAATAAACAAATGGGACTTCATTAAACTGAAAAACTTCTATACAGCTAAGGAGACAACAACCAAAGCAAATAGACAACCTACACAATGGGAAAGGATATTTGCATATTTTGAATCAGACAAAGGCTTGATAACTAGTATCTATAGAGAACTCAAATTAATCCACATGAAAAAATCCAACAATCTCATATATCAATGGGCAAGAGACATGAATAGAACCTTCTCTAAAGAAGATAGATGAATGGTTAACAAATATATGAAAAAAGGTTCATCATCCCCATCTATTAGAGAAATGCAAATCAAAACCACCCTGAGATACCATCTAACCCCAGCAAGAATGACCCACATCACAAAATCTCAAAACTGCAGATGCTGGCATGGGTGTGGAGAGAAGGGAACACTTTTGTACTGCTGGTGGGACTGCAAACTAGTACAACCTTTCTGGAAGGAAGTATGGAGAAACCTCAAAGCACTCAAGCTAGACCTCCCATTTGATCCTGCAATCCCATTACTGGGCATCTACCCAGAAGAAAAAAATTCCTTTTATCATAAGGACACTTGTACTAGACTGTTTATTGCAGCCCAATTTACAATCGCCAAAATGTGGAAGCAGCCTAAATGCCCACCAACCCAGGAATCAATTAACAAGCTGTGGTATATGTATACCATGGAATACTATTCAGTTATTTAAAAAAGTGGAGACTTTACATCCTTTGTATTAACCTGGATGGAAGTGGAAGACATTATTCTTAGTAAAGCATCACAAAAATGGAGAAGCATGAATCCTATGTACTCAATTTTGATATGAGGACATTTAACGTTAATTAAGGTCATGGAGGGGAGGAAGAGCAGAGAGAGGGAAGGAGGGAGGGGGATGGGGCCTTGGTGTGTGCCACACCTTCTGGGGGCAAGACATGATTGCAAGAGGGACTTTACCTAACAAATGCAATCAGTGTAACCTGGCTTATTGTACCCTCAATGAATCCCCAACAATAAAAAAAAAAAAAAAAGAAAGAAGAGCATGAATTTGTCAGACATGCAGGGAATATCACGCAGTCTATAGGATACTGCCTCTTAGGCCATGAGAACAGCCTGTACACAGTGTTGGCAATACAGGAGAACATCAAGAAATAAAAGCTTTTTTTTCATGAAAAAAAAAAATAAAAGAAAACACAATCTTAACAATAGAGATTTGGAAGCATGCTAAGTATTTTTATAACTGACCTAGTTAGAGGCAGATTTACCAGATTTATAGGAGAATCAAAGTGCACAAAATCAGAAAATGTTAACCAAAATTTCCATTGAAATGCAAAATGGATGGACAGATGTGATGTCCTTCACATATGTGTGTATACATGAATACATGTGTACATGCATGTCTATTTTTATTTGTAGCAATTGAGAAAGATCTAGACAAACAGTAATTTGTGTCAGAAGGCACAGAGGTTTCATTTGATTGTTAAACTCAATGTGAGCCCAGGTAAGATGTGGCTGCTGGGAAGAAGAAAAACCTCAGTAAGAAGACAGAGTCCAACATTGTTATATTAAGTACAGTACATGTCTCCACACTCCTCACCCACCAGCCAGTATCAGAGTCCGGGAGCAGTAATGAGAACTGCCCTTTCAGAGGAACAGAGAAGCAAGTTTGGCCAGAGGAGAATGATCTGTAGGTGGACAAAAGGAGAGAATGTATAACCTCAGCCAGACAGGGAATGGCTCACGGCATAGGTTCCAGGGTTATGCACGAGTCTTCTTCGAATATAAGATGTATGACTGTTCTGGAATGTGTGGTCTCCTGGGAATGCTGTTGAAGGACTCTACATGGGTGATTAGACTGGTAGCCTCAACCACAAGATTCATTCCAACTTGGGGATTTTGTGGCTTGCTGTGAGAACAAAACCACATGTATTTTACATGGTAGTCGTTAGATCATTTCATTTCCTTCCTGGGCAAGAACACCCTCTGGAGTCATGAGCATTTCACAACCAACCAAACCCCTTAGAGAAAATACATTCTGATGTGTAGACAATCCTGGTGTCTAGAAGATGTAATGGTGACTCAACTCACCACTCCAATCCTGCCTTGCCACACAACCAACCACCTGGTCAATCCAAGAGGCTGGAAGCTAGGAGCAGACAGTCTGATGGTACAATCTGAGCTGATGGAGGGACTGTGTGTTTGCACACTTCATGTGCAACAGGATGACTTGAGTTGCTTGCTGAAATGCATGTTCCTGGATTATATCCAAGATCTACTGAATCAGAATTATTAGGCAAAAAGTTTATGTTCAACAAGCTCCCAGGGTGATTCTTATGCATGCTACCTGGAAGCCCTAGACTAGAGCATGTTTCCCATACTTTAGAACCACCTGGAGGGCTTGGTAGAGTGAGGGTTCTGGTCTCCAGAGAGCCTGACATAAAGGTCTCAGGCAAAAGCCCCAGCATTTTCATTTCAAACAATCTCATAGAGAATTGATGCTGATTTTGCTGGTCAGTGGACCATACCAAGTGCACTGTCGTAGAGGATTTTTGATTCTATCATCAAAGAACTCCTATCCTATGGTAAGTAGCTTTTGCAATGATTCTCAGTGATTCTCCTCCTCCTAGTTTTAATGCTTTCAGCAACCTCCCCTCTTCTATGGGGACCAGACTCACTTACTATGAACAGAGTAGGCAAAACAAACGGGATATCGCTGCTGTGATTAGATTATAAAGACAGTGCATTCCTTCTCTCATTTTACTTCCTCACCCTGAGGAAGCACACTGCCATGTTGTGAGCTGCCCCATGGAGAGGCCCACGTGGCAAGCAACTGAGGGCAGCCTCTGGCCAACAGCCAGTGTAGAACCGACTCCTGCCATCAACTGTGTGAGTGGGCTTGAAAGTGGATCCTTCATGATTGGGCTTAAGATGATTGCAGCCCTGGCTGACACCTCAACTGTGGCCTTGAGAGCCACCCAGAACCAGAGGACCTAACTAAGTCATGCTTAGATCCTGCCCTAAAGCCATTGAAAGATAAATATTGTTTCAAACTACTCAGTGTGTTATGCAGTGGTAAGTGCTAATAGATGTCCTCTGTGAAGGAGCTGTCCCGAGATCAATGAGACCCTTGGTTATCTTAACCCACCCTTCAAGTCTCCCATCTCATCTGTGCCTATCATGCAGGAGACAAGACATACATGTAAATATAAATGGACAAGATTTAATGGTGTTTACTATTTACATGTAGTTTATGTCATAATTTTCTTAATGCTCCATTTCTAAGCCTTGGCCCTTGGAAAGCTTCCTTGGAGTTTCTGGGAAGTGAAGGGGGACCACAGCATCTCAACAGGAAGAAGACAGGGACCCATGTCAGGCTGCATGCCCTGTGTGCTCCATCTGGTGTCCTGAGGCTGTGCCTTTTGAGCTAAGAGCTTGGTGAACTGTCTCCTGCCAGTCCTTGAGAGCATGAAGAGTGACACCTACCTTGGCTCTGAAGAAAGAATAAAAAGAAACTGTGGATTCCTTCCCTGACAAGGGAAGGGGTCTTTCCCTGAGAAAATTGGTGAAGGGCGTGAACTCTGACCTGCTTGCCTTTTCCCCAGTGCACAGGCTGATCTCCTCACTGGGGGAAGGAAGGTACCCACGAGCAAGGATTCTTATCGCCTCCAGAACTATGTGTCCAGAACATGCAACTGAGAGGCCGTTTGTGCAGGAGAGCCACAGTCAACTGGAAGAGGCTCCAGATGCACAGCTCAGAGCCAGGATTTCCGGTCGTCACTCCATCATCGGCTTCTGTGTGGACAGGAGTGACCCTTTCTCCCTGTGGTCTTGGTTCTTCTCTTTGAAACATGAGGGGGGCAGGCCAGGTGGTGATCCAGACCCTGCTTATTAGTACCCAGGAGCCTGAGGCAGGGAGGCAGTGCCTGGCAATGGTACTGGTCAGAGACAGGACAGTCCTCCTCAAAGGGCCAGGCCCCCGCTGCTCAACCAGCGTGCCCTCTCTGAGGAGCACCCGGAGGTGCTGCTGCTCCACAGTGGGCTCTGGCAGACACTGTCCAGCCTACTCCTAATGGTGGCCTGCAGCTCCTTGTCACCCAGCAGGACTGCTGCTGCCAGGGCCAGCAGGAAGTACTCAGTGGCATCATGGGCATCCTAACCCCACAGGAAGGGGGCAAAGAAAAGACAGCATTAACAAATGCCTGGGGACAGGCTCCAAGCCATGCTGGCACCTCCAGCTTTTTTTCTTCTCAACATCCCATCCTCACTTCTGGGTCCTTAGGGGTACTCCTCTCCCACTCCTCATGGCATTGCTGATCACAGCATCCTCCCACTGGGCACAGAGGGCACCTTACCCAGGCTCAGCCAACCCTGAAACCCCATTGCCCTGAGCACAGGGCATTAGGGATGTGTGCATTACCCAAACCTCACCTATTTGTCACTCCTCTAAACTTTTCAGTGTGTGGAGGGGGAAAAGGCCATGAAACAAAGCCAAGTAGAAACATAGAGATTGGGAAACCCATGATGACATTTGAGCACTGGGACCCAGAATGCCCTGCAACTGAATCTATACCCTGGCTTTCCAGTTCTTTGAGCTAATGAGATGCCTTTTTTTGTTTAAGGTGATATGAGTTGCCTTCTTCCCTTTGCAAGCCCCAGATAACACACTTGTTCCCACTTCCTGGGAACAAGGAAGTGGTCCAGAGGCAAGATGGCCAGGGGAGTCCCTCACTGCTCTGTGCCTCCCCACGTGGTAAAGATAAGGAATAGATGCTTCGCTGGATGAGACTCAAAAGTCTGGTTTCCATTAACCCTCAATAATTAATCCCAGCCAGAAGTCAAGTCTGGCAAATAAGAAAAGGGCAGCAGAGCTTCCCTGAGGATACCATGGGGGCAAAACACAGAGTGATTCAGAAGACATTATATTAAGAGATTAAAGATTGTGCTGGAGAGGGCAGGGAATTCTGGTAAAAGGAGCCAAACCCGAGGGCACAGTTTGAGGAATAAAGTTATAACAGAATTACAGACCACTGACAGAATTTTGGAAATGACCAGAAAAATAAGAATTTCTGGATTCTACTCCAGCGCAGCAAGTATCATCGGGGCAAGTAGAATCTAAAGGCAGACTTATCTCAAACATTAACATACATTCACATTTCTCATAAAATATAGTTTTATATTCCTTTATAAGAAATGAGTTGCAGTTGACCTGTAAACTTCACAGACATACAATTAAGTATTAATTTTGATTTAAATTTCGAGACTTACAGTTCTTTAGCCTTGGAGTCTTATATATTTTCAAAGGGTCTTGAAAGATTCACAGGCCCTAGGCAATGCGCCTGTAACATCTTATAAAGCAGCCACAGAATTTATAGCAGGACAAGGAGAAAGAGGAGCTATGATCTGTCTCCTAAGCAGGAACAAGAGCATCTTTAAGGTCCCCAGTGGGGCTAAGTGGGAAGAGACAGCGTGACTCCTGTGGAGCCACTCCTCACTATAGGGAGTGGAAACAAGACTCCCAGTCTCAACCCTCTGGTCCTCTCAACTCCACCCCAAAGCTTCCTCGCCATCTTTTTTTTTTTTTTTTTTTTAATAGTTTTTGGCCAGGGCTGGGTTTGAACCTGCCACCTCTGGTAAATGGGGCCAGAGCCCGACTCCTTGAGCCACAGGCACTGCCCTCCTCACCATCTTTTGATGAAGAAAGAGTATGGCTGCATAGTAGCTCTCATTTAACCCTGGAAGTTAACATGAGAGGCTCTTACCTTCAGCTGATAGAATGTGAGTCGGCCCAGGCGATAATATACCTTGGCATAGTACAGGGCCTCCTTGGGACTCTGTAGCCAGGGGGGACAGAGGGACAGAGTCTTCAGGTAGCAGTCCTCAGCCATCTCATACATATGCAGGGAATAATACACCGTAGCCAGGCGGTGAAAGGCCACCAGTTCCTGCTTTTGATCTCCTAGAATTGGAAGACTGAGAGAGAAATGCTATGGCCAACACTTCGCACAGTTCACTCCGTCAAACTTTCTGAAGGTCTACTAGCTGTCAGTGACTGGGCCTGGGATATAAGGGACAAAATAGGAGAGGTCCCTCCCTTCATGAAGCTTATTGCCTCGAAGGACACAGACATTCCTTAAATAATCCCATAAACAAATATACAATTACATCCGTGATAAGTGCTACAAAAGAAAACACAGGGCTCTTCTATGAGAGGGACTGGGAAGAATACACGTGTGAGCCAGGGTTTTCTGAGATGATTCCCTAAAGAAAATTTTCTCCTTATTACAAATGTCATTTTAACACTGGATTCTGGGAATGACTTGTTTATAAATTCCTGTAATGGGACATGGTAACAAGACTAGCTTGATGGAGTAGTAAGAATTCCTTACTCTATAACAAATGTCTTTCCCACCTGGAAGTCTCTCTCTTCAGAGAGTTTTCTTGGGCTGCCGCCACGTAGCTGTCACTCCTACCCCTTTACCAACTCTCAGTCTCAGATAAGCTACAGAAGCCTGTTCACTTTTAAGCCAGGCTTCAGAATGTGGGTCTCTAATGCCTCTGTGACTTCTTGTTTTGGGTTTCGATGGGTTTGTTGTTTTAATAAGTAATCATTTTCATTCAGAGTGAGCTGTGACAAGAAACAAAGGTTTATAATCCCGTTTTTGGAATATCTGCAAGGTGGCTGTTTGAGGCCATCTAAAATCATTGCTTTTAAACTTCAAAGGGCCAAAAGCCAGGATTAAAAGAGAAAGTTCGAGGGAGAGAAAAATTCTCTGATATGGAAAAATCCAGGCACTGGGAAGTACATGTGTAAAGAGTGTGTACAGCCTCCTTTAAGCTCCTGTCCTGGGACGGATTAAAAGTGCTCAGGGGAGCTGCCTGGGGCCCCACAGGCCTTTCCTGAGATTGGCAGACGGTTGCTCAAATGAGGTTTTCTGCAGTAAAGAAAAAGGTAGGAAAAAGAAAGATCTCTCAAGTGCAATTAAACCTAATAAAGTCCAGTACCAGCCACATTGGATGTCCTTGAAAATGCCCAGAAGTCCCTTCTAGAATCATCACAGAAGACTCCATTAACCCCTACATCTAATCAAGGCTTCTCTAATCAAACCTGCTTTTCCTCAAGCACCAGCTTTCAAGATGAGGATTTTTCTTTAATTCTGCCTTTTTTCTGTTTTAATGACATGTTGTTCCCCATTAGCTTTTCCTATAAATTCAAAGTATTTCAGCTATGTAGTGAGTTAGGTTAATGGGAACCTGAGCTTTATTTACATTTCTATTCCATGGAAAAATAAGCTTTTGACTAACAATCAACCAATTTAAAAAATCTGGACTTTTTCTAATGGGGACATTGCCTGTGCATAGGATAAAATGCCATTTACCTTACACTGGGAACTATATCAAATATAAAATAACAATTAGTGTGGCACTGGCAACACTCACAAAGGACTTATTATGCACCTAGCACTGTGCTGTGGCCTTTAGGTAGATGATCATTGGTCTTCATGACAATTGCATCTCACCTCCTGAGATGGCAATGACAAACTTGCAGCTTGTAGAAGTTAAGCAGATTGCTTAATTAAGGTCTCCCTGACAGCGAAACCTGGGATTTGAACCTGTGTAGTCTGACTCCAGTGCCCATGCCACTATTGCTTTGTTGCGAATTCTTGTCTAGTTGCCCCTCCCATTCAATGTGTATGACAGACAGGACCACCAACCTGTGACTGTGCTGAGCCTGGCAGCCAGGGTGGCAAATTCCAAGGCCTTCTCATAGCCTTCAAGGCTGATCTGCAGCTCTGTCAGCTTGTTGAAAATCCGGAGCTCAGTTCTCACCACCTTCATCCTCCTTGCTAAGGGAACAGCCCCAGCCTGGGGACAGAGACACAAGAAACAGTAGTCCAGCTAAGAATCATCAGTACACACCATTTGCTGGGAGGCTTATTATATTCTACTGGCAGGGGTTGGGGGGACGGCAGTGAATTAAAAAGGGAAGGGAGCACAGAAAGCAGCTGCATTTCCTTGAGTGCCTTTTCTCAGCTTGCTCTCCTTTCCTTTTGGTGCTTTGCCCAGATCTTAAAGGTGGAAAAATTAGAGGTGATCAGGCCTCCTAAAAGAAGGGTGGCTTTTCCCAAGGTCTCAGGGAAGTTATTCACCTCCCTCAGCACTATGGAGCTAATCCATGAAGTGCACGATGCATATGCACATAGTGTCTGAATGTGCTCAATCAAGGGTCATTTCTAGTATGATTAAGCTTTAGGTAGGTCACTTCATCTCTCAGAGTCTCAGCCTTCTCACCTCCAAAATGCATGTGAAAATAAGCATCTCTACAATCAGAGACACATTTCCTGCTCTCCCCCACCTAGCGTAATGCTAAGGTTTGATGACTGAATAATCAGCTGAACTAACACATCAAATAAGATCGTGTGAGCTCCCAAATGTCAATCAGTGGTGAACAACAACCACAATTTTTGATGTATCTCCTTAATCTCTGGACATTTATTTATTTTTTTATTTAATTTACATTATTTTTTAAATCAACTCTTTTATTTTTTTGCCTTATCTTTTGCAATAATACCTGTAAAGTTATGGTGTGGTGAGCTGGTATTATATATTTTTAATTTTTTAATATATTTTAATACATGCTTGATAAAAACACAGTAAAACAAAAGTGTTCATCTATATAAGCTTTAAATCATCTCCCTCCTTTAAATCATCTCTCTACTGTGTCACCAGTAGAAAGTGGGGAATACTGGCAAGCACAGAAGTGTGATATAAACTGTAAAGTACTATGCACCTAAGAGATGTAAGTATCATGATACATTATCCCAGGAAGGATAACCTATCAATCCTGACAATGACTGAGGATCTGCTAGATTGATGAGCGGGTGAGAAGGTGGGTGCCAGAAGAGGACGAAAGGAAAAGAAATACTAGCAGGAAAAGGGAGGAGGAACCCTTGTCCCACGTCCAGTGGGAACCCACTCATGGTTGTATGGTGACTTACTCGGTAATACTCCACTGCATGGTGCCTGTGGCGAGTCCCATTGAAGAACACGTCCCCTGCTTCTTCATAAAGTTTGAGAGCCAGAGAGGGCTCCTCTGACTTCAGTGCTGTCTGAATGGCTGCCTGGGTGGGACAGAGACAGCTGTTAAAGGCAAAGAGAAGGGTTTCCAGACCTCTGCAGGACTGGAAGGAACTGCGGATCTGCAAGAGTCAGACCACCTCACTAACCCTCTGCTACAGTCTCCCAAATTGTGAAATGTCCTGCACATTCACAGTGCTGGAAAGATGACAAAGATTCTCGAGTCTGGCATTTCCCCATCATGGTATGAGAGGTTACTTCTGGTGGCTAGAGATTTTTGTTTCAGCAATATATGGACAAACATTTTATGTTTTCATAGTTAAGTATTTATTTTAATATGTTTTAGAAAAATAGACTAACAATCCACCAAACCTGCAATTTCAGACAGCATTGTATAAGGTAAGGCTCAGAGGGAAAAGCTAAGTTGATTTGAAGTTGAATCAACAAAAAATAAGAACAATGGTTTAACAGGTACACAAAAACAGCAAAACCTTAAACTGATTTTGTAAACAACTAGAATTGAAAAAAGGGATCTAATTCAACACCTATACTTTCCATATGAAGAGAGTGGGGCTCAAAAGGAAAATGGGACCTCCCCAAGTTCATACCAGTAATTAGTGGTAAAGAAATGCCAGCATCTTCTACCCTAATACCCTTCTTCCAGCCCCCACAACCTCTTTATCTCTAGCAAGCTGTTTGAAATCACATCTAAATTCAATGTGATACAGTTGAAAGTGAAGGACATACTGCTGATTTGCAGCACCGTTAGAACTCAAACAGTCTCAGGTAGAGAATGATTCACTTCACTGGGAATGGCCCTCAAGAACATCAGTTAGATGGCAGCCTGGGCTTGGTGGGACAGGGAGCAGTTCTGATCAGAGAACATCTAATCATGGGGGCAAGACCCTGCAGTCACTGTTACTGCCTGGGCAGCTGCACAGAGAGAAAGGAGCAATGAGAAGGAACCCTGGAGTCAGGCGGCTTTGCCATCAATACAGAGCATGAAAGGAGACTGAAATGGCTGCTGAGAAACTCTTCCACCTCGAAAGTCCCGGGACAGAATGGTGCAGAGGCTCGGAGTGAAGGTGCTAAGTCAGACTGCCTGTGTGGAGATCTCAGCTCCAACACTTACCAGCTGCATCATCTTGGGCAAATCACTCAACCTGTCAGCCTCATTCATAAAATGCAAATCAGAATAGAAACTGCTAGTGCACTTGTAATGAGAATTAAACTACATTGTGCAGGTGAAGTGTTTAACAAAGTTTCCTGTCCTTAGGAAGTATGCAGTCAATGTTACACAGCCATTATGCCATTATCGAGGCTCAGTTGAAGTGAGTTTGTGCACATTTCCATAATAGTATAAATGAGAGTAAAAAGAGAGAAAATAAAACACATAAAGAAAAAAAGACTGTTGGCGTATTTTTGATAGAACAAAACATCTTACATACCATCATATCATATAATGCCAGATAATAGTAATAAATATTAATACCATTTATGAAGCACTTACTAAGTCCTGACCACTTTGTAAATGATTACTATGCATTTACTACTATGCAAGTGAGATGCTTATGTAAATATAATACAAAATAATACATATTATATACCACATATAACATTGTATAATATAAATGAATATACAGAGGGTGCCAAAAAAATGTATGTACATTCTAAGAGGTGTTATCGATGTATTACTTTTCAAAGTAGCATTGAAGGTAATGCCACTGGTCAAGGGTACCTTGACATGCTACACTGATCCATTTTACCTCCAATTCATACACTTCTGGGAATGATCAATTTCACTTCCAGAAAGATCTCTTAAAAGGTGTATACCTTTTTTGTGCACCCTCATATCTATTATATAAATATAATAAAATGTATGCACACATATATATATACTTTTTCCTAATTCTTATGCTGAAAACTGGGGTTCTTTCAAGAAGAAATTGAGGCCAGAAAGCTCATGTAGCAAGCCCATGGCTCACAATCAGTGCTCTTGTGATTTGATTCCTGGCTTTTCTCTCTTCAAAGCCAAGACTTGTAAACACTACACTATGCCACATCTGAGATATTAATAACAATAAAATTAAATCCTGAAGCCAAAATGTACGCTGAGCTTTGGAAAGACGGATATACTTAAATATGACAGTTGACATTCTAGGTGGCATGAAAGGACGGTCTTCCCTTGCGTTCACCCAGGCCTCACACGTGCACAGGGGACTCAGGAACTGGCCCAGACCACTCTGGTTTCCATCCTGTGTCTGGGGAGCAGTACACTGTTGACCCTCCCTCCAAGGGCTTGGCACGGATGTCACCCCTCTCTGGCTGGTGGTTTTGTTGGGATGCAGCTGGCTCCCCAAGTGGCCCAAGTCAGCAGATCCCAGGGAGCTGTACAGGAGGCCCACCTGCAAGTATAGCTCCACCAGCTCGTCCTCCTGCAGCAGGTAGTGGAGTCGCCCCACCCCAAGCCAGGCCTTGGCAGCCTTGTCTCTCTCCCCCAGGTCGATGAAGATCCGCAGACTCTCTTTGGTGCACATGAGGGACCTCCTGAGGGACCTGGAGGACAGATAGGAGCTTGTAAGGTGAGACAGCTCCAAGGGGCCTTAGAGTTCACTCAGAACAAAATAAAACTGAGGTTCAGTGAGGGAACAACCATGTCCTGGATCACACAGAGGTCGGGTCTGATTCAAATCCCAGCTCTGCCCCAATCAGCTGTGTGACCTTAGGCAAGTACAGAGCCTCCCTGTACTTTGTAAAATAGAAATATAATTTCCTAAGAGGACTGTTGCAAGGATTAAAGGAGATAATAAAGCCAGAGTGCTTAGAACGATGCTTATCTATCACATAATAGGCACATGATAAATGTCTACATATTAGCTGTCATCATTATTATTACTGCCCCACAGCCTGTTGATCTTTTGACTGAATTATAACATTATTTTCATAAGCACATCACATACAGTAGACACCAAATGCCTTTTCATTCAGTGAAGGCATGAGTTAGTGACCAGAGAGGTAACTTTAAATCATCAAGAAGATTTTGATGTTTTGTTTAAAAAGAGAAATTAAAGTAGGGTGAAAATTTTAAAAGGTTGATGCTTAATGGAATAGCCTTTAGTCATCTGGAAAATTATGTCATGTAGAAAACTCTTCCCCTGTGTTAGGGATCAAAAGAGAAATGAGGCATCAGTAATAACAAGTTGGGGTGATGAAGTTTGTGAATCATCCTGGAAAAGGTGCTACATACCTGTTGCAGAATATCATTAAAGTCACCTTCAAGGTAACTCTCCTTGGGAAGCTATGCACTGATATCAGGGCCCACTTCATCTTTCAAAGCATTTATGTCATTGTAATGGGGTCTGACAATTAAGTTCATGAACTCATCCTACAAAGAGTACTTTGAAGCAGTGGCATTGGTGAACAGCTTCCCAAGGGGAGTACTTCGAAGGTGACCATAGTGATATTCAGCAATGAGGTATGCAGCACCTTTTCTTTCTTTTTCTTTTTTTTTTTTTTTCTTTGAGACAGTGTTTTACTCTGTCACCCTCAGTATAGCCCTGTGGTGTTACAGCTCACAGCAACCTCCAACTCTTTGGGGCAGGGGTGGCGAACAAGTTCGATTATGCGCTCGGAGATTGCTCCTCAGAGGTCCCTCCTCAGAAGCAGCATAACAAAATCCAAACTTGGCAAAGAGCCACAGTATACAAAATAATGATAAGAGGCAAAGAGCCGAAATTCATTTT